>JADPWL010002492.1:0-14155 GCA_019059595.1 Marasmia exigua | reverse complement strand
ATTTTACTGTATTACAATTCCCATAAAATATATTTGCGTTAAACGAAACGCAGACATGGTTTTTGACCCGGCCTTGGACCTCGAAATTAGTCTTTTGATGAGAATTCCCCGAATCAAATCTGTATACAGCAAAGCAACTAACAAAAACGCAACGCCCGAGGGTACATACTGAGCAGTACGTCGCCTTCGTGCAGTGCTAGAATTGCCTTACATTTGGCCACACCCAAAAGAAATGCGTGAAGCCAACCAGATGCGCTTACTGCGGCCATCGAGGACACAGGAAAAACGAGTGCCTTGATAACCCCGATCACCCAAACTTCGAAGGCGAACCTGACCCCTTCTTACCCTGCTGCACAATCTGCTATAGCTTCAACGAGTCTATGAAGCAGGGGATCATCAAAAATGTATGCTCATCAAGCGCATGAAGGCTCGCATTCTAGACGAGACAGACCTCTGAACCCCCCACAAACCCACTTTCTCCCCCCCCCCATAGATAAATAAATAACCCTCCTAAAATTCTTAAAAATCCAAAATTCTTCTTCCTCCCGGAATGGACAACATTTCAAAATTGCTAAGCTCTGAAACAAAAAATACCAATTCTTTGTTTACTTTTCCGCTGCTCGAATATATATTTATTCATTTTTTATATTGCTTATTTACTGAGAAAAAAATTAAAAACTAAAAAACGTAAGATGACGTCATCGGACGGCAGAATGTAAAATATTTCTTTGCTTAGCACATTATAGTTTTAAATTTACGTAATGCCAAACTCATGACATGTAACTGTCAAAAAAAAAAGACAACTTGTCAACGTTGAATGTATGAATGACGTTGACAATGTTGACACTAGTATTATTTACCTTTGACAGTAGTACCTTTTAATTATTAAAACAATAATAAGCAAAGGAATATCGCTGTATTCAGCCGTCCGATGACGTCATTTGGCGCTTACGTCTTTTTAGAATAAAAAGAATTTCAATAATTATTTTATGTATGAAAATGGACAAATTTTGAAGAAAGAAAAAATATGGGTCTGTTCATTTTATGTCTACTTTCATATAAAAAAACAATATGGACATGTTAAAAATATGAAATGTTGTCCATTGGCACTAATTTGGCGAAATTAACCTTGAAGTGATATATATCTGAAGCATGAAAATATTATTTTTAAATAGGTAAATGATTAATAACTGAATAAAAAGTGCTTTAAATATTGTAGTAAATCAATCATTGACTCATTGTTTTCTTTTAATTTTGTAAAATTTTACTGTAGTTCTACTGTATTCAGTTAGTCTAATTTACTACATTTTTTTAGGATTCCCTGTATTTTTTCACTGACAACACTGTAATTTCACTTTTTCAATCTGGAAGCACTGATTGTACCGCACTCAGAAACGTCAATTAAGCTACATGTTCACTAATGTTCACTTACTTAACTACTTATGGAAAGTCTTTATGCGTATTGAAATAAATCTTACCTAACATTTTTCTTTTTTCAGTGAACGAGTGTGGGTTACTGATGATAAACATTTTTCTTACCTAACATTTTTCTTCATGACTTAGAAAAACTTAGGAACAAATTTTTGGCCCGACCCAGGGATTGAACCCGGGACCTCTTGCGCAGCCTCGGTGGCGCAGTGGTTAGTGGGTCGCACTTTAACCCCTATACATAGAAATTAAATTGAATATAACAAAAAAAGTAATGTAGAATCGCCTAAAGTGGCGCTCTCTTGTTTCGGAGGCCAAAACTCGGTTTGGGTCGTTGAGCCAGTGGAGTAAGTAAGTAAAAAAAACAATAAACAAAGGTACGGACCAAACTTATGACTGAAATAAAAACCCCGGAGTATAGCGACAGTGGGAGAGCCATGCTTCGCCATGAATGATGCGGCTCGACCGGAGTAATACCACGTCCTCACAGAAAACCGGCGTGAAGCAGTGCATGCGCTGTGTTTCGCTGCGTGAGTAGGGGTACCGGAGGCCCAATAAAGGGGAAGGGGGTTAAAAGGTAAGCAGCGCACTTGTGACACCATTAGTGTTGCAGGTGTCCACGGGCGGCGGTAATCGCTACCCATCAGGTGATTAGTCAGCTCATCTGCCACCTATATCATAAAAAAGTGACCTTGAAAAGATTTAAGACGACTGAGATGCATCCTGTAGGTATATTTTACCTTTTTGTATTTCAATAATATTTTTTGAAACAATTATCGATGTTGGTTGACAACATCCCTGATCAACAAAATTAGTCTTTAATACTACATAAGTTAGCTAGGTATGTATTATTTTTATTCACAGATCATATAAATTAGTTTTTATCTAATGTACACTATTTTATTTTTTAACATTTATTTCAAGAAATAACTCATATTTTGTTACTATACCTACCCTGGAGTACCTAAAACACAAAGCTCCATTTATTCTGAAATCTCAGTAACCAATGCCGTCAATACATCAGAACGTGCCAACTCGAAACATTGTTATACAATAGATTCATTATTGAAACAAGTTGCTGATGATAACATGATTTTTGATTTAGGTACAGTGGCGGACACATCAAGCTATACAAAACTGTCAAATTTCCTCATTTGATTATAAACCTTATATATGTTACACATTGAGTTCGAAATCGATTGAGTAGAATTTGACAGTTTTGTATAGCTTGACCTGTCCGCCACTGTACATATTTTTTTTAACAATGCAGCGCATTGGTTAACAATGGTGTCTCTAAACCCAGGATAGATGGTATCTGAGTGAATAAGAACGCGCCTTCCATACGAAAGATCGTAGGTCCAAATCCGAGCGTGCACCACTTGGTTTTTCAAATCTATATACGTTTCTATAATTAGCTCTGCGGTGAGAGAAAACACCATGTGACAACCTGCTCGTTTCAAGTAGTTTCTGAAACGTAAACCATGGTCCAGTTAGTCTGGTTCCCCTGTTAAAGGGTTGCGAAGGTCAGAAGGCATTAACATCACTGTAATTGATAGACTCCCCAAATCCTGGAGGCTAATTCTACTAACAACTTTAAGTACGAATCGTAACTGCTTCGCAACTGAACCTCGATCGTTTTTTTTCGTTTCGTTGTTCGATTAGTAGAATTGACCTCCTGGTCTCTTTAATCCATGGTCTAAGCGTAGTCCAGGCTCTTTTGCAACAGTTTTGGATGCTACCGCGAATTACACTTACTGTCTGTTGTTGTTGTATCATACTTGTATTTCCTTTTTTAACCCCCGATGCAAAAACGACAGGGTGTTATAAATTTGACGTGTC
Organism: Marasmia exigua; assembly: GCA_019059595.1. Lineage (NCBI taxonomy): Eukaryota > Metazoa > Arthropoda > Insecta > Lepidoptera > Crambidae > Marasmia > Marasmia exigua. The sequence continues at coordinate 10,888 of JADPWL010002492.1, read as the reverse complement.
TGTGTGTGTGTGTGTGTCTGTCTATGGCATCTTATCTCCCAAACAAATTAACCGATTTTGATTTTGTTTCTTTTTTGTTTGAAAATGGATCCAAGATGGCCGCCGTCACAAAAATATGGATTGTATGTTTTAACACAACTCCCACAATATGGGTATCATATAAAAGGGCTAGAGTAGCAGAATATATATGAGGGAAAACACCATGAGACAACCTGCTCGTTTCAAATAGTTTCTGAAACGCAAACCATGGTCCAGTTAGTTTGGTTCCCCTGTAAAGGGTTGCGAAGGTCAGAAGGTAGATTGTAATTGACAGACTCCTAAAATGCTGGAGGCTAAATTCTACTAACAACTTAACTTACTAATCGTAACTGCATCGCAACTGAACCTCGATCGTTTTGTATTCGATCGATTAGTAGGATTGACTTCCTGGTCTTTAATCCGTGGTTTAGGCGTACTCCGCTCTATTGCAACAGATTTTGACGGAACCGGGAATTACACGCTGAGTTGAGAGTGGTTTCTTAAAACATAGATTGTATGTAAGTGCCTACTAGTAGATATTGTGTGGTACAGTCAAAGAACGAAAAGGTTCGTCAGTTCTCAAAATGATTCGTTTGATATGCTACGAGCACTTATTACCTACCTTTCGTAAATTTGTCAGAGTAATACCTATTGCACAGAAAATTATGCTTAACTCATCATTTCAGCTAATACACGTCCACTGCTGGACATAGGCCTCCCCCAATGTTATAACCATAGGGGGGATTGGGCCGCCCATGGTTAGAACATTGGGGCAGGCCCAGTGCGGGTTGGTGGGGAACGCCAGAGCCTCTTCCGTTGTGCAGCAGAGTGCGCCACGTTCAGGTGAGGTTGGCTTAGGCCCCGTTAGATGTTGAGTGGGACCCCTTACACCCCGTATGCTTAACTGTTAGATCAGAAAGTGCAGATTTGCTTGTAGCAACATTGATTCCTTTTGATGTAAAGAAAATTTAAAGAAAGAAAGAAAGAAAGAAAAAAAAATTATTATAGACATCACAACACAGAACATATAGCAATTGTAAACAGAACACAATTTGGCACAAACAGAAAACAATACATAAAACAATTAAAAATACATAAAAAAAACAAAAGGAAAAAAATAAAACAAAACTATATTCAATTCATGTCCAGACAGTGCCAAATGAATATTATGATGTGTTATGACGTCTAGTATAAATGGCCCTCACACAGCTTATGTCACAGCCCAGACAAAGGCCATGACGCTGGTTTTCAGTGAGACCAGCTGAATGAGTGCCACGGACGCTTGTCTAGTGTATTTTGTGAAGAAGGTTGGCAGATCTTTTAAATGGTATGTTGGTATGACTGATTCTTAAACTTCGCCGTGCAAGCGAAAATGTTTCTTAAACGAATTTTTTTATTCTCTGTACCGGACAACATAATTTATTTACTACTGTAACCGGGATACGGGTGAGGAAGGGGCTTGAGTGACGTCGCCGCCAGGTAAAGACGTAGGTAGTAATTACCGTTATGTATTTCACGTGTAATACAGGTGCAGTAGATGGTTGGACTCAACAACGCGTCTCACTGACGTGAAAGCGCGAGCCAAGTGCCTGAGTACACGACACGTAGGAAGTATGTACGTAGATATAATCTAGAATACTCGAAAAGGACTCAAAGCGTTTGAGAGCCAACTCGAGAGATTCCTGAATTACAAATGGTCTATCAGATCATTTATCAGATCATACCAGCCACAAAGTATCGTCGGGGTCTTATATTAACAGAAAATCGAAATGCTGGTGCGAATTAAAGTACACCTCACGCCATCTAGCATTGCCAGGCGGAACTTATCACCAGAGTCTTATACATTCGGAAAATCGAAACGCATGCGTGAATTAAAGTACAGCTAACGCCATCTAGCGGTGTGAGGCAGAACGAACACTAATAGTATAAACATACGGTGAACGGCCGCGTTGATACTTTGTAGGCAGGCAAGCATGCTAACATACAGTAAACTTAATAGATGTCGGTACCATCTATTGTGTTAGGACATTATAAAATTATATTTGTTACACTACTCGTAATTCAGAAATAAAGTAAAATATCTTATTTTGAAATCTTTCGAAGAACCACAAGGCTGGATGTCAATGCGAGCATTAGTATTGAAAACGTTTATATTATTGTGAGGGCAATTTAACTAAACTGTGCCATTACAGCGTCGTTACAGGAACGCCATCTTGAAGTAGAGACATTTACTTACGAATGAGGTAGCTGAAGTCGATGATAATTGGTTTCGTCCAAGTCTAATAACATGTAACATCAACATTTTAAAAAAGTTGTGTTTTGCAAGCCACTTAAGGGGTTGCCCATTAATCACGTGAGGCTAGAAGGGGGGAGGGGGGGGGGTGTTGATAAAAATCACGAAAATAACACAAGGGGAGGGGGGGGGTGGAGTAAGATATCACTGTATTTATTTCTGGTCCTTAATTTCAGAATAAAAATAAAATAATTGTTTATACCTGTACCTGAATGGGGGGGGGGGGGGGGGATAGTCCTAAACCTCACTATGTTATTTTGTTTTGCAAGCCATTCGAATCATTACGCGATGTTCTCTTGTAACATCACCATCTTCAATCAATTAGGTGCGTCCAATAGGGTGCGGTGATCGAACCCGCACAATACAATATTAAGATAGTTAACTTGTTTCAAATAAACAGTAGGCTTAAAGAGAAGTAAGCTGGAAGTAACTGTTATTGTAATACTCGAGCCAAAGACTCATGGCAGTCGGTGTCATATTTCATTCATAATCAATGAATGAATACTCTACCGTCTGCCGAGAGTCTTTACGGGTAATAATAATATACTCTAACCGATTTCGGCTAAGGCGGCCAATCTCAACGATCAGCCACTTACGCAGGATATATTATAGTGCTAAAGTGTGTGCGCAAACACAAGTGCATCTCACAATCCGATGGGACACGAGTGTGACACGACCGGAGAGGGATCGGACGCAGGACCAACGGCTTTACGTGCTTTCCGAGGCACGGGGGTAGGTACAAGACCGCCAACTACCATACTCCGGGCTGACACTGAAAATTTCTTAACAGAAAAACTGAAGTACAAATTTTGGCCCGAGCCGGAGATCGAACCCGGGAGTCCAAGCGCAGCCGTCGCTTTAAAGTGCGACGCTCTACCCACTGCACCAACGAGGGAGTCAGATGCGGGTACTATAGCGGGTATAAATTATAGGCATGTGGTTAATTCGATTTAATAATTGTATATAAATATCTTATCTTAGTATAATTTGTGCAAGTGTATTTAAGAAATAGTTTATCTATCTATCTATCAGTATGTACGTATGTCAGTCATGTAGGTAATTATATGTCAATTTCATTCACTGTTTGCTGCGCAGGCCTTTATTTTCGTCGGTAAGGATTTTATATATATATATATATATATATATATATATATATATATATATATATATATATATATATATATATATATATATATATATATATATATATTATATATATATATATATATATATATATATATTAAATGGGTTTGCACTTGACCTCATTTCACCTGATGGAAAGTGACAATAAGGTCTAAGATGTAGCGTGCTTACCCAGAAGAAGCCTATTCACTCTCGACTTAAAGACACCCAAATTGTAGCTCTCTGGGAATACAGAAGCCGGCAAGTTGTTCCATTCCTTAGCAGTTCGTACCAAGAAAGAGGAAGCGAAACGCTTAGTACGAGCTGGTGGAACTTGCACAGTGAAAATCAGCAGTTTGCCCTCGGCAAACCAAATTGCTGAGCTATTTCCCATTTGTATCGCTGTGACACACATGCCGAAGAAGCGCAATTTGTGTGTGTTAATGAATGTGTTATTTTTTTTTCTTCTTCTTTACTTTCTTTAAATTTGTTTATTTTTAAGCCATTGCATGTATGTGTGTTTATGTTGTTACAAATAAATGATTTATCTATCTATAGCCGGGGCGCCTTATGCTGCGCTTTCCAAGCCACGGTTCCGCTCAATAACTTACTTAGGTACACCACACCCCCAAAAAGGTGATTAGTTCTTCGACAGATATAACTAACAACCTGCTTCAGTGTGCTGATTCGATAAGGTATGTTGTTAAGACAGCAAAGCTTTACCAGTTTGGCTTTTTTTAATCATACGAATTTTATTCGAATACTTCGTATCTACCTAATCGAATGAAATTTTCACTTCTTCAAGCACTAACTGTTAAGTAAATGATCTGAAGAACACAGAGTAACTTGATGTAAATAAATACATCTTATTAAAAACACATAATGAGCACCTATGACGTACAGTCATGTGAACATGCAAATGTGGTGCGAGTTAACGCGGCTTAGCGTACACTCGGGCGCAACAATATGTAGGCGAATTTTCATAATTTGAGTTTCAAATCTTAGTGAACTACATTGTGTCGACATTTCAAGCGATGTCCAGTTTCGCGGTTATCTGGAAGACAAAGCTAAAATAGCTTCAAAGAAACTTGGTGTACTTAATAGAGCGGGGCGGTTTTTCACACCAGCTCAACGGTTACAACTCTATAAGGCACAAGTTTGCCTGCTATAATACTGCTCCCATCTCTGGGCTGGTGCACTTCAGTACCAACTTCTTCCGTTTGACCGCGTACAACGTAAGGCTGCTCGAATTGTCGGTGACTTGACTCTCTTGATCCTCTAGCATTGCGGCGGGATATACTCAGCATTCTATACCGCATCTATCATGGGGATGGCTCTAAGGAACTGTTTGATCTACTCCCTGCAGCTGAATTCTTACATCGAACCACACGCAAGCGATAGTCATCATCTCGATGGATGGCGGTCTAATACTGTGCGTTTTTCGCGGAACTTTCTACCACGTACTTCAGTTCTGTGGAGCAGTATACCTGCGACTTAGAGACCTTCAAAAGAAGAGCGTACTCCTTTTTAAAAAGGCCGGCAACGCATTAGCGACCTCTCTGATTTCGCGGATGTTAATGGGAATCTAAGCGTACCCCTGGCTCCAGAGCGACAGTTTTGGCCCCAACCGATGGATGGCGGTCTAATACTATGCGTTTCTCGCGGAACTTTCTACGCGTACCTCAGTTCTGTGGAACAGTTTGGCTGCACGAGTATTTTCGGACGAGAAATAATAAACAAGGCCACAGAATTTTTATTTGGCCACGCGCGCAAACATCTAATTTGCTAACTAAGCACCGGGAAATTGACATAGCCTTTAATTAACTGATTCATCTTCTTTACAACGCCAACTAAAAAATGTTCAAGAAAGCGTCAAGTCAATATCAACAATAAATTTTCCTTGTCCTTCTGATTTATACATTGCAAACTAATTTACTAACTCAGCCACGAAATGTGTAACTCATCACCATATTACGTTTTACAGCTTCAATACAAGCTCCTCAAAATTATGTATTCAAGCTTCAATACTCAACATCATATATTATAACTTAACATGTAAATAATACTTCATATTCTTTTATCGTGAAAATAGCCACTGTACGATTTGCGCGAAGTGCGCGACATGACAGCAACTGGCCATTTGCACCAATCAGAGAGCGCTATTCGATACTTGTGCCGAAGCCCTTATTTTCTTTTTCTTATAATCACGTAATTGTATAATTACGTTACGTGTTAATGTTTATTAATTACTTTTCTTTAAATGATTGTACTTGTTACACATATTAATACACAAATTGTTTGCATAAATAAATGGTTTTACTATGACTGTCCTTAATAGTTCTTCTTCTTCTTCATATTTGCGTATAATTCCCGGTTGAGTCCAAAGCTGGGCTTTGAGCCCAGGGTACGCTTTGATCATGATTCAGGATTTGGGGAGCCTGGTAATTACAATGAAGCGACTGCCGTCTGACCTTCGCAACCCTTTGACAGAGGAACAAGACCAACTGAATCATGGTTTACACGCTTCTGAAACTATCCCAAACGAGCAGGTTTCCTCACGATGTTTTCCTTCACCGCCGAGGTAAATATAGAAATATGCACATAGATTTTAAAAATCTAGAGAAATCGACTCTCCGCATGGAGGGCGCGTTCTAGACCACTAGGCAACCATCGCTCTGGTTGACTGTCCTTAATAGTTCATGTGTAATACATAATAATAATATGTAGTGGCTTTAATTATACTATTTGATGGACAATTTTAGGTTACATTTAAACAGTCGATTAATGTAGGATGAGTTACATTTTATTCATACTAAATTACTGCAATTAGAGGCTAATATTCTTACTATTTTGGTGTCATATATTAAAACTTTAGAAGCTTCCTATTTGAATGCATACCACAAATTTAGATGCTAAAAAATACCACTATGCTGAGTTATATTTACAGTGGCTTACATATAAGATAACTAGTGTCTGAGATACTATTATTAAGACGCGCATTGGTTGTGGCCGACTTAGTAATTTAGAAGGTAACATAAATTTTCTGAGGCGAATAATGCTATTAAAAAGAAGCTTGTTTAATTAGTACCCTTTTCGGACGGCTCCGACTTAGGGACCTTCAAGAGAAAAGCGTACTCTTTTTTAAAAAGGCCGACAATAAAGAAATCTTTATCTTTAAGACTAGAGTGATCGCTCTAATTTCGCGGATGTTCATGGGTGGCGTTGATTACTTTCCATGAGGTTACTCGCTTGCTCGTTTGTCCGCCTCTAGCATAAAAAATAAACCGGGATTTACACGCTAAGACGAGACTGTAAAGTCATTTTTGTTGCCCAATATACTTGTGTATCTCGTGCGATCTCGAGCACGCTTGGGTGCAGTCCGCATTGGCATGCAAATCTGAGGCCGGCTAAAACAATACACTTTGTACAGGTGCATCCGCGCCTTAATGGGAGTTGCATTGATTCATATTATGTCTCGTGAGTTAGGCCGTAATATGTATGGCAGTTTTCGGTAATGTGGTATAACTGGTGCGTGAGGTAGTGTTTAAGTTAAATTCTCAATTGAGAATGGTGACGCTAAAAATAAGAATTTTGCGTAAAAAAGTAGGGGAAGTACACAAGATCACCTGGGATCTTTGGGATCTAAGTGCTCCATAAATATGGACCCTACTAGAAAAGATTAGGCCTAAATCAGACAACATCGATCTGAGTCAAAATTATTTAAGTAGCTTGGCACCTCTTGTCGTATAGGTATTCGAATCTACAAAGATATTCAAAATAAATTATAAATTCAAAGGGAAGATTTTAAACTTAATTAAATCAGAGGCACTTTAGTTTAAGTGAATAAAAATAAAAGAAATTGTAATTTCAATAATTAATAAAGTCGTCTTAAGATTTAACTAATAAATAAACTAACATATTTATATTAAGATAGCTGTACTCACCTATAATTGATAAATGCATCAGAACTGTAGGGTAAAACCGGGATAGATGCCCCACTTTTCGAAAGTGTTTCATTATTTGAATACCAAACATATTTGCTTAAATTGACCCTGTAATATAGTTAGTTTAATCATTCATAAAGCTTTAGAAACTGTATTTATTTACCTAACCATTACTGGTTTTGCAAAAATGTAATTCTTGCGAAACACATTTTTTGGGGATAGGTGCCTACCTATATGGATAGATGCCCCACTATGAAATCACTTAGGAGGATAGATGCCTGTGATGCGGGATAGATGCCTTTTTAAATAACTAAGAAGAATACGTAATCAAAATGTAATATTTATTTATTATCTTAGGTAATATAAAATGCTTAACCATATTTATATTTAGGCATGTCTACAAAATATATAAAAAAATCTGTTTAAGCGATAACATATTAAAACTATCATATAGAATCATCTCAAACGAAACATTCCCGTTTTAACGTAGAAATAATTACTTTACATTAAAAAAAAATCAACATTCATATGAATCTCTAACAAAATAAAAAATAATAATTTCGTTTAACCTTAGTTATTATTTGAACATTTAAAAAAATCAACATATTTTTAAGGAATTATCCTTCATTAAGTGGAACCGGACATTTTAAGTTTTCCACATCTTGAGCAATAGTTCTTAAAAAGTGTGCATGTCTCGTGCAGCCACTTCTGACACATAATGCACTGGATCCAATCAGATTTGGACTTCGTGTTATTATAGGTATCGAAGCATTCTACGCAAACATTTTCATCTATAGAATTAGTCTCTTCAAATATATTTTTTTAGTTGTTTTCACGGGTAGTCCTATGGTTTTTTTACCTTTTTCAGCATTAGGTGAGAGGTGATCTTCATTTTCACTGTTTGAGCTATAAATAGCTAGTCTTTTACGTAATCCACGATTCTTGTTTACTTTAAAATAATAATCATTTTCTTTATGACTGCAATCAGTCACGTCACCATCTGTTTCTTCACTTGAGTCATAGTTTTTCTTTGGTTTTCCTTTCTTATTTTTATTTCTTTGTATTTGTTCTTTGGCTTTTTTATTTTCTTTTTTTATTGTTTGTCTTTTTTTGGTAGCTTCAGTCTTGTGCATGGCTCACCTATAATAAGCAAATTTAGATAAATAAAACACTGTATCTACACTCATTTCATCATATTCGAATTATGAAATATAATTTGGATACATTTTTTTGGTGTTTTCTAATATTCTACTATTAGGAAATACGAAAATATTCACGACTATGACTTTTAAATACTTCGATAAGGCTCTTGCAGTTAGAGGGATAGATGCCCCTAAAGTCAACTATCCCTTGTAAACTCGGGGCAACTATCCTTTTCACTAGGGATAGATGCCTCTCAATATTTTATAAATAAAATAAATGCAAACATCAGTGATTGACTCTTAAATGTGTTCTCAAAGAACCAATGTATTAAAACAATCCAAATAAAATGTAATCATTTAACTGTTTATAAAGATATGGAATAGTGAATACTTACGTTTGAAATTTTGAAACGTTCGTCGCATCCGCTGCGAATGTAATTCAACACACAAGCGAGAAACGTCCGTCTAGCACAACAACTCGCGCGTCACTGAGGTGGGGGGTGCATGTGGCGCGTATGTAAACAACGAATTTGCTGTTTTGTTCTCTAGTAGTTGAGTTTTTAGAAACGAGGCATCTATCCCAGCGCGGCATCTATCCCGGTTTTACCCTAGTGAGAATTGTAATTATATATATAGCGAACAGATCATGCATGTATTGTTGGTGTGTCTTTAATAAATAAATAAGTATTACCTAACAAAAGATATAGGTAAACCGTATTTTAAGCGTTTCACAAACTTCTTCGAGGACATCACATTGCTTAAAACCACAGAATTAGCTTAAAACAAACTTTTTCCATCTATCCCTTACACATCCTTACAATTTAGAGGATAGACTTTGAGGAAAAAAAATTGCAGCGCACTTGTTACTCCATTGGTGTTGCGGATTTCCATCAGAAAATCCGTTTATCTGCCACCTCTGCCACAAAAATTTTATTTTATCTAAGTATTCCTCATTTCATCGCCCCCTTGGTCTAGTGGTTTAAATACCAGGCCGTGATCTCTGGGTTTCGAATTTTTCGAACATAGCTCGGGATTATGATCACTAATCCGGATAAGTATATAGGCTGATATTTTATTTTTTTATCCCTCATTATAAGCATAAAGCTTTTGTCTGTTCCCCGTTATTTATTACAGGTCATCCTACCCACCCCTTCAGACAAAATATTAAATATAAGTACGTAAGCATGTAAGATTTATTGATCTGAAAATGTGTATGACAATCATTTAATCAACGCTAACATTATACGAGTCATTATCCGGCTATATAAGTTTTGTGTGTTTCTGTTATAGGTCAGTCAAGGCTATCTTGAGATCATCTTTATACACGCATAGGTACATTATCTTATCTCTCCGACCCAGATCAGATCCAGATTAGCTATTTGAATTTAATCTTTTAATAACACAAATAAAAGGCAGTTCACCTAAATATGGTTGGTAATATTATAATACCAATATTGGTACTTAAAACACAAAGGAATTCATTGTTTTCATTATATTAATAAGGACTCTCTTATCAATATAATATAAGTCTAGTATCAGTACTGGGTTAGCTATTTACTTCCAATCTGTCCAAATCGATGTAAGGATGAAGGTTTTTATTTTTTTTACATAAGAAAACAAAAGGTAAGGTTAGGTTTTATTATATAACGTCACATCTCACCATGCAATTTTGAGCACCGAAGAACTTAATCTTTGTTTAGGGTTGTTTCCTACACTCCACACTTCTGTGTTTCATTAGTCACCATCATCATCATCAGCTCGTTTAAGTCTTCACTGCTGGGGCACGGGCCTCCCTCAATCACATGAAGGGTAATTGCCATACTCACCACGCTTGGCAGACGGGTTGGCGAGGGTTTTGATGTAAATGCAGAGTTTTCCTTCTCTGGGTGCTGATGATCATGCCAGCAGCTTTACCTTAGTCGCCTTTTACGACACCTCGGTAAGAGTAAGGGTTTCATTAGTAAAGTAAGTAAAGTATCAGCCTATACCTATATTGTCCCACTGCTGGGCAAAGGCCTCGATCACAGAAATCAATTCATCGCTACTATGATGGGATTAGGCTTAATCACCACGCTTTCCAAATGCGGATTGGTGATCACAAACCTGAGCTATGTTTGAGAAATTCGAAACACATTTTTGCTCGACCCAGGAATCGAACCCCGAGATCACGGCCCGGTACTTAAGCCACTAGACCGACAGAGCGTTGTATTCCATTATTAGATACAAAATGCACAATGCACTGTATTGTATAATGATGGTCTGATAGGTTACTAAAAGTAGGTAGGCCTATCCCACTGATGACCACAAATTGTAAACTGATAATAGGTACCTACTCGTATATTTTTTTGTTACAACCCCCAAAAGCAAAT
>JADPWL010002479.1:0-16914 GCA_019059595.1 Marasmia exigua | reverse complement strand
TGAGGGTGTCGAAGATGACAGCCGGCCGCAGCAGGACGACGCCGTGCTCCGGCCAGTCAGCTCGGACCACGGCTGCACTGTAACATAGACGAAACGTCATAGCAAAAATTATGTGAGAATCTTGTATCACATAATAAATATCGCTGTTAATTCCCGTCTTGATAAATTAAAGTTATATGCAACGCGAAAATCTAAAAGACTATTCTTACTCAGATTCTCGTGTCTTTCTCTCCACTCTGGCGCAGATGGGAAGCACCCCTGAGGTTTAGTCGGTAAACCTCCGCGAACGCGTAGGGATTCCGAATTAAGCTTTTAAAAAGGGTTTAAGGCAAAAAAAATAGGTACCTTACACTACGATCTATAGTTCGAAGTGCCTCCATTTTTAGGGTTCCGCTAGCAAAATGGCAAAAAACGGGAACCCTTATAGTTTCGTCATGTCCGTCTGTCCGTCTGTCCGTCTGTCCGTCTGTCACAGCCGATTTACTCGGAAACTATAAGTACTACAGTGATGAAATTTGATGGGAATATGTGTTGTATGAACCGCTACAAAAAATATGACACTAAATAGTAAAAAAAAGAATTGGGGGTGGGGCCCCCCATACATGTAACTGAGGGATGAAATTTTTTTTTTCGATGTACATACCCGTGTGGGGTATCAATGGAAAGGTCTTTTAAAATGATATAAGTTTTCTAAAAAACATTTTTCTTAAAGTGAACGGTTTTTGAGATATCAGCTCTCAAAGTCGTAAAAAGTATGTCCCCCCCCTCTATTTTTATAACTACGGGGTATAAAATTCTAAAAAAAATAGAGGTGATGCATGCTAATTAACTCTTTCAACGATTTTTGGTTTGATCAAAGTATCTCTTATAGTTTTTGAGATAGGTTAGTTTAACTGTAATTTTGCACTTTGCTGCTACGGAACCCTTTGTGCGCGAGCCCGACTCGCACTTGGCCGGTTTTTTTAAATTAAATTTTTTGTAGCAATTTATACATCCTTAACTCCTTTAAATCTGCGCCGCTGGTAAGCCGGGTTGACCGGAATCAGGTATTATGTCTATGGCGGGGCGTGGTGCATTAATAACAATAAATAATATATAGGTAATATCTTATTCTTCTTCTTGGCTTGTTCCCACTGTAGGTGGGATCGGCTCTCCTTATCCTTCTGCGCCAGGACAATCTGTCCTGGGTTGTCGGGTCAGGTAGTTGGGACTTCTTAACTAGGTTGGCTGTACTGGTCCACCAGGTCAAAGGCGGCCGTCCCCTTCCTCTCTTGCCTTCTGGGATTGCCACTGCTTTCTGGACCACATGCTCGCTGTCTCTCCGGATGACGTGGCAGTACCATCTGAGACGTGTTTGGGTGAGCTTTCCTGGACAGGGTACAGTGACTTTGAAACTACCTCGTATTCGTTTCGAATTTTGTCCAATTTAGTCACTCCGCCCGACCACCTAAGCATCTTGATTACGGTCACGTGTAGTTTCTGAGCATGTGTTTCCTTCACAGTCCAGCATTCATGTCTTCATCATCATCATCATTTCAGCCAATAGACGTCCACTGCTGGACATAGGCCTCCCCCAATGTTCTCCACACAGATCGGTCCTGTGCCGCCCGCATCCAATGGATTCCCGCGATCTTCACCAGATCGTCGGTCCACCTTGTGGGGGGCCTGCCACGGCTGCGACTTCCTGTGCGTGGCCTCCACTCCAGGACCTTTCTGCCCCAACGGCCGTCTGTTCTCCTCGCTATGTGCCCTGCCCATTGCCACTTGAGGCATGCAATCCTTTGGGCTATGTCCTGTAACCTTAGTTCTTCCTGCGGATCTCATCATTTCTGATACGATCACGCAGGGAGACTCCGAGCATAGCTCTCTCCATTGCTCTCTGGGTGACTTTGAGCCTCCTTAATCGGCACATTGTAAGCGGCCACGTTTCGGTTCCGTATGTCATCACTGGCAACACACACGCATTGAAGACTTTCGTCTTGAGACACTTCGGTAGGTGGGCCGAAAATATGCTGCGTAGCTTCCCGAACGCTGCCCAGCCGAGTTGGATTCGTCGATCGACCTCTTTCTGGAAGTTGAACTTACCAAGCTGGACTTTTTGTCCGAGGTAGATGTACTCGTCTACAACATTCAGATAGAGCATTCATGTAATAAATAGGTAATATATAGATAAGTAATTAACGTGCTATGTCTATTTGCTTCAGTAACATTCACGTTCTTATTTATCCGTTTTTCCAGTTCTATCTAAATCAAACGAATAAAATATAGAACAAAATGGATCCATTTGTTTTAATGCTAGGACTCAGAGGATACAACGGTGGTTTTTAACCAGTATTTTATTTGTTTGTTGAATGTTACTAACAGGATTATACCTATAGCGTATTTCTGAATTCCCAGGAAAAATATTTCTGGATTTTATAACATTTCAAATGTATAAAATTCATCCCCATATAATTCATTCAGGTTAAAAATTGTTTACTTGTTTATCTTTCTACTGCACTTTTTATGTGATAGATGGCAGACGAGCAGACGGAACGCTTGATGGTAAGCGATTGCCGCCGCCCTAACACACCCGCGACACCAGTGGAGTCATAAATCCAACTTTTATACTCACGCAGCGAAACACAGCACAGTGCTGCTTCACTCCGATTTTCTGTGAGGCCGTGGTATCACCCCAGTCGAGCCGGCCCATTCATGCCGAAGCCATGTTAGTAAGTGCTCACATAGGTATATAGACGGCACTCTGTCATAAAAAAACGTATAAATAATTATCAGGATAATTATACACCGTGCTTTTTTAACCGTCTTACTCCCTTATCGAGAGCATTATACTTTTTTTTTTTGAATAGTCAGACATTTGGCCACAATCTCACCTGATGGTAAGTGATGATGTGGCCGAGGATACTGATGAAAACAAACATTTTCCCCCAAGTAACATCTCTTATCTTAGAAAAAATAACCACCTTTTCATACAAAAGTAATCAGCTGATTGGTGCAAATACTATAGTACTCAAGAGAAGGATTTCTAGACGTAAATACCATAGAACTTGCAGGGTGCCATCCTATGTCTATGTCCAAAACATAAGGAACGACATTAATAGAAGTCTGCAGTCAAGTCAGTCAACTCCAATAAATAGAAAAGGCAGGCCTTTTTTTTAATTTTGCTGATTCTATTCCCAGCAAAAATAGAGAAACGAATAAAGTATGTTTTATTTAAAAAAAAAAACATACATACAGTCGGTGCACATTACATCTGAGTAACTTCCTAGCCTGAAAAAACCTTTAGGTTCTAAACCACCCAGTCGATTGAAAATTTCTTTTGGAACCCTAATTAAAACAGCCGAACTAATGCCACAGGCGGCAAACCAAAGAAAATTGCTTCTTTGGCTTTGTAAACGAACTTATCAGCGCCTTGACTTAAACCTCATTCTTACCTCATTTCGCACCTCAGTTCTGTGGAACGGTTTGGCTGCGGGAGAATTTCCTGAAGATTACGACTTAGGGACCTTCAAGAGAGGTGCGTACTTTTTTTTTTAAAAGTCCGGCAACACAATAGCGATCTCTGATTTCGCGGATATTAATGGGCGGCGTTGATTACTTTCTATCAGGTGACTCGCTTGCTCGTTTGTCGCCTCTAGCATAAAATAAATTGATAAATCTCTTATTTTCCCTTGCATTCTGGAAACTTTTTTTGGTATATCCAAGAATTACTAAAAACCTTTACAGAAATGCTGGCAGCTACCTCGGCCAACGCATAGGGTTGGCCATTCAAAGAGGTAACGCGCCAGCATTCTGGGCACGATGAGTAGCGGGGCAGACTACACTTTTTTGTAAATATTTTTCATCTCATCCTTCATCTCTGTTTAATAATATTCATCTTTCATTTTTAGGATACTGTAAATAGTTACTTATTTTTTTAATTTTATTTTTAGATCTGTAATATACCTACACAGACAGATTTTTTTTATATGAGAGGTGGCTGACGAGCAGACGGATCACCTGATGGTAAGCAATTCCGCCGCCCATGGACATTCGCAACACCAGTGGAGTCACAAGTGCGCTGCCAACCTTTTCCCCTTCCCCCCCATTGGGCCTCCGGTAACCTCACTCACACGGCGAAACACAGCGAAGGGAAGATTAAAGTCAATAAAAGTAAATTTATGCACTAAAACCTTTTAACTCCTTTTCCCTTCGACTGAGACTCCAGCACCCTGACTGACTCAGCAAAATATAGCATTCACGCTCGTTTTCTGTAAGGTTGTGGTATTACTATAGTCAACGCAGCCGTCCGCTGACAAAAAGGTCGCTAAGGCACATCGATTCCCTGTGTCAATCTGACGCACTCAGAGACGTCAATTAAGCTAAATGTTCATTAACTTAATGATGCAACGTCTTTATGCGTATTGAAATAAGTGTCAATATTTTTTCTTAAGTAACCATAAAAGCTAAATAGACGTCTCTGAGTGCGGCAGTTAGTGACCTTTTAGTTAGCGGACGGCAGATCGTAGAGTATTTTGTTCAATAAAAATGTCACTGAGAAAGAGAGAGAGAGAGAGAGAGACAGAGAAGACTACCAAGAGTCTTTGGCTTGAGTATAATAGTTACATCCCTTTAAACCTACTCAACATTTTGAACAATTTAATACATCTTAAATTTTTGTTGTGAGTCCTAGACTTTAGTTTACGTAAAGTAAAGGTAAATACGCCGTGTGGTCCCGGCAGAGTAGAATAGGCCACCCTCACTCTTACCGAGGTGTCGTAAAAGGCGACTAAGGTAAAGCTGCTGGCATGATCATCAGCACCCAGAGAAGGAAAACTCTGCATTTATATCAAAACCCTCGCCAACCCGTCTGCCAAGCGTGGTGAGTATGGCAATTACCCCTCATGTGATTGAGGGAGGCCCGTGCCCCAGCAGTGGAGACTTAAATGGGCTGATGATGATGATGATGAAAGGTAAATTATCAGCCTATAAACTGTCCCACTAGCCTCTAAAGGGCAAAGGCTTCCATCATAGAAATCAAGATATCGCTACTATGATGGGATTAGGCTTAATCACCACGCTTGCCAAATACGGTTTGGCGATTATAACCCGAGCTATGTTCGAAAAATTCGAAACTTTTTGCTCGACCCCGAGATTACCTAATCTACGAATATGCACATAAACACGGTTAAATACACCTTATTTACTAGTATGGCACTATCGAAATTCCGATACCACACACAATTATTATGCAGGTTCTACTGTCGACTGTGTGCGAAGATTCACACCATTGTTGATATTTCAATCATGGGCTACAATATCTAGCTCATTTATTATGCACATTAGAGCGAGAGGCGAGAGAACACTGCAAACCGAATTAATTACGAGCATTTCAGCATTATTCTCATTATAGATCTGTTACATTACATGTTGTGCGTTTTGGTAATACGAGTTATAGAGGGCGGAAATAATAGGGCGGAAAATACCTAATCTCGAAATTGCAATGCTCATTATACTTCAAGTTTATAACATTAAAATTTTTAACATATAAACTGCGTTAAATATAGTGTGAAAAAACTTGTAGGTATAGTCCCTGAACAGAAACCGCCTGCTCATTTTACTCAAAGGTTTCATCCCATTTTTAACCAACGTAAAAAACCAAAATCAAAAAAGGAAGAGGTTCTTTGTTATTTTTGGATAGTATAGTAGTAGGGCAGTAGTTCGTGTGTAGGACTCGACCCCTAACCAAAACTACTAGGGTGTCCATCTCAGTGCAATTGCTGTCCGATACCCCAAAACCAGATAAATTCTTAAATATAGCCCGCCTCAAATGGGGAAAGTCACAGATACGGCATGTTACTGTGCAATCCGATACATAACAGTATCGCATTTATCCGTATCGTGACGCGATCCATACCCTTTTTTTTCCCAGGGGAAATCGCCATGGTTGTCACCTTGCTACATGTAGGGAACGAGGTGGTGTGTGGGACTCAAACCCTAACTAAAACCCCTGGGGTGTCCATCTGCGCGCAATCGCGGTCGGAAACCCCTCAGCCTGGACTAGACCGTACCGCTAATTGCGCTCGCCACTTCACCCCTATCTAGCGCAATACAGCCTTTCAACCCTACGACTTTTGACGACGTTGACTGACCGGATGGCACAATTGGTAGTGACCCTGCCTCTTACGCCAAAGGTCGTGGGTTCGATCCCCACCCTGGACAAACACTCGTGGGATGAATACTTGTGTTTGTTCGGTGTCTGGGTGTAATATATGTATTTAAGTATATATTTGTGTTCCTCTGTTGTCTGATATCTGTAATACAAGTGCTTAAGTTACTTAGTGCGGAATCAGGTCAACGTATGAGATGTTGTGAGAATTATTATTATTATTACTTACCAGGACACCCAGTAACGTCGTCCCCCGGTTTAGACGCGATCCATACCCTGACTTATCCGAGAGTCTTCCTCCAGCATTTTTCCTGGTAAGGAGTACATCCTTACCAGGACACCCAGTAAAGTTGTCCTCCGCGGAGTCATATGGCGAGCAAGCCACCCTCAGTAGTGGGCACGCTCACGTACATACGTGTATCCAAGGTCTGATTAATAGTTTCTTCCTCGGTGCCCCGGTGGTGCAGTGGTTAGTGGGTCACACTTAAAAGCGACGGCTGCGTTTAGAGTCCCGGATTCGATCCCCGGGTCGGGCTAAAATGTATACTACCCGTGCGGATAAAGAAATGGATCAGAAATGGCGGCGCATATATTCACTTCTCGCTCGCACACTATTTGCGTCTATACTCGCACTCGTGGGTACTGACTGCAAAAAAAAAATCTGCGTTCCCTTCCCTGTCGCATCAGTCAGGTTTCGTAATTTTATGAGCTAGACGCGTTCTCTGTTTTTCCATGGTTTTGAACCTTTCGTTATTTTGTCATTTGTTATTGTTTGTTGTTATAATTTCTTATTAATTTGTATGTTAAATAATTGTTTTGTTAGTTATTTATTGAGTATAGATAGTGTTTTAAGATATAGTTACAATAGGATATAGATATAGTTAAGATATACTTATTACAATATATTATTTCAAGATACTAATTTTAAAAGTTATGAAGTGCATATAGAATAGTACATGAATTAATGTAATTAAATAACAACTGTATAAATCATAAACTGTTCTAACGCAATCTATATTTAATACTAATATTATAAAGCTAAATAGTTGGTTTGAACGCGATGAACTCAGGATCTACTGGACGGATTTCAATAATTCTTTCACCATAGGAAAGGTACGTTAGGTAGTCATAGGCTATGTATGTACCACGGGCGCACCCGGGGCGGACCGCTAGTAAATATATATTTACTTGAGAACAAATTCGTTTATAAATGTGATAATAACATTATGTTTAGTTTATGTTTATATATATATATATATATATCCAAACTAATAAAACTTAAAAAACATACTCGTACATAAATAGTATTTTAATTAATAACATTTATTTAAAAAAAAACAAAACAGTTTCAACGGTAACGATATTTTATACTGAAACACGTCACTTATAAGTTTTCAAACCGTTGATGCTGACGGTACCGGCTCCACGCGCCGCCATTTCTAATCCCATTCTTTATCCGCACGGATAGTACTGAGTTTTTCTGTTAAGAAATTCTCAGTGTTAGCTCGGAGTCTGGAAGTTGGCGGCCTTGTATCCCCGTGCCTCGGTAAACACGGTAAGCCGTTGGCCCTGCGCCTGATCTCTCTTGGGTGGTGTCACAATGGTGTCCCATCGAAGTATAGGCGTAAGGGAATGGAGAGTGCACTTTTGCAAACACTTGTGCGCTATAATATGTCCTACAACGATCGCTGAGACTGGCCGAAATTTTTGGCTATGATCGAAATATCGGTTTGGAGGACATTAGTCACACCTTCTAAGCTTCTGCACTCCACTAATTTCCCTGATTTAACTCGTGAAATTTAACTTCTGATTAGACTACTTAATCAATGAAATTACTACGAGCATTCACAGTAACCTAATCTACCATCAGCAAATGAATTGGAACTAACTGACAAGCTATTTCGAAACCAAATTACAAACCGAAGCAACATTCAACCAATTGACAAACAACGAGAAGCTACGAGTAAAACTCCACAGACTTTGGAGTCCAATCGAAAGACCCAAAAAGTTTAACTCGCAAAGCTACCGCGACTACGCGAAGTTAAACTCTAATACTTTGAGTTAAGGTTGATGATTAAGGGCAATCGAGCGTAGATAATGTTTTCGAGTCAGAAGCGGTTTGTTTTTGGAGTTTGTTTCATTATTTTTTTATCGTTGGCCACCTATCATGGGGAACCGGTGTTACGGGGACTTTTTGTTTTGGGAACTTGGTGGAGTTGATCATTAGTGGGTTATATTATTATAAGGGTGCGTCCACATCTGACGAATGCGCCGCGAATGTGCTCGCGACCCGCTAGCACGCCGCGAAATCTCACGCGAGCGGCGCTGCAGTAGCACACGAACCTTTAAATGCACGCGTGCAGCTTACAAGCACCATAAAGTAACTTATATATAGTGAGATAGAGGCATCAGTCGGCTAGGCAGTGCTAGCGCCATCTAGAGGAAAACGACCAATACTCAACGGTTATGTAGTACGACCATCTTCGAGATTCATTCAGGGAGACGATTAAATAAAATATCAGAAAACATTTTATTTGCTATACTAACCAAAGTTCCAATACCTTCTAGAATTCTAGATCTCTGGTTTATTCCTTTCTTATAAAAAATGTTTTTAAAATTGTATGTGGGCAAGCGACTTGAGATCATCGTTTGGGACACACGCTTTGCTAGCGCGATCTAAAAATGCATTGTGACATCTACCGAAACAACGCCGAACCACTTGCTTTTTAACGCTACATCTGCTTTTTACAAGCTCCATCTAACGAAAACTGCTGAACAACTTTTCCCATACTAAGGAAAAAAGTACTAAGTTAGTTATGTCATGTCTGGGTTTACAATAGTGTTGCAAAGAGCTGCTTTTTTAGTGATGCCTCTGTGAGGAAAGTGAGATTAAAGTTAGTACAGTTTCTTTCTTGTCTTGACTATGATCAAACTGAAGTTCTCATCCCAAACTGATAGATACTCATATACATATATACACAAACTCTCGTACTACTCAATAATGTGTAAAAGATCAATATTATATTATTGCTACATAATAAACATAACTCTGTAATACAATGGGAATTGGTTTCCCAAGATACAAACTTTGCTTAGTTTGGGTACCCCTGGAAATGAAGTGACTTTGAATATTTAAGCATTTGTAAACATATATCTTAGTTTTTAAGTCCGTTCTGTTCCAATAAATAGATTTTCATTTTTATTTTCCAATGACCCTGGCGAGCACCACGTGAGCTCTGGACGCACCCTAAGATTGTATTATTGTATCAGATAATTACATAGACTTCGTCAGTTCGGTAGGAAGCGCAATGCCGTGGGTTGCTTTTGAAAGCGACGCGGATGCGTCCTCCCTATAGCTATCCCGCTTGAGTCATGATACCTACAGTGCACTTATCTCTGCGAACACACTTTTTTTTATAGTTACACAGTATATTGGCTCTCAGCCTGATGGTAAGCAAGAGAAGAGACCACGTTGCAATTACAAAGGAAGCGATGTCATCACCTCCGGGACTGCCATATTGGCCCGCGAGATGCTTCTTCACGCTTCGCTTGAAGGAATCCATTTTGTAGGAAAGAAATACATGCGCCGGCAACGAGTTCCATTTCTTGATGGTGCAGAAATATTAATAGCACAGTAGATATATATGTTAATAGCTATTTACTTTTCGTTTCATTTAATGCATTATAAATATCCTGTGTTATTGTGTTGTTAGTTGAGATTGGCCGCTGATTGGTGATAGCAAGCCCGAGCTCTATGTGCTCGACCTGGGAATCGAAACCAGGACCGTGAGATCACGGCCCGGTACTTAAACCACCATTAATATCATAATATATAATAATCTGCCTCGGTGGCGTAGTGGTTTGTGGGTCGCACTATAAAGCGACGGCTGCGCAAGAGGTCCCGTGTTCGTTCACCGGGTCATGCCAAAAATTTGTGCCTAAGTTCTTAGTGTCAGCTCGGAGTCTGGAAGTTGACGGTCTTGTACCCCCGTGCCTCGGAAAGCACGTTAAGCCGTGTCTCATCGGAATATGAGGGTAATGGAATAGAGAGTGCACTTGTGTTTGCGCACACACTTGAGCAATATATTCTGCTTACGTGGCTGGTCGTTGAGATTGGTCACCGTAGCCGTAATCGGTTGGAGGATATCATATATTATAATCATCATTCAGTGTGAAAGTAGGAGGAGGACATTTTGTATCACCAATAGTTTCTGTTGTCTTGTACCTACAAACCAATGAAAGTCCCGCTTTGAAAGTATTTGACCATTTCTTTATCCTTTATATTTACCGTGGGAGATCCATGCTTCGGCATGAATGGGCCGGCTCGACCGGAGTGATACCACGGCCTCGAAGAAAACCGGCGTGAAACATGCAGCTTTGTGCAGCATTGGCGGCGGCAATTGCTTGCCATCAGGTGATCCGTCTGCTCGTTTGCCACCCATCTTATAAAAAACACCATAAAAAAACATAATTTCCCTCATTACAAATCGCGAACTAAGAATAATATATATTATTTTTTTTTGAGATGCTTACCTAAACCTGTAAATTTCGGTGGAGGGCGCTAACGACTGTCATACAGTTTTAAAAAAAAAAACTATTACAGCCGTTAACGTTTAACCGTATCTTATTATTATGTCGCCAATATCTTGTACCTATTTCTAAGATACCAGCTGTAACAATTTGTACCAATAAACTTTATATTTATTTACTTTATATTATATAATTCCGGAACAAAATTCGTGCCAGTCTCTTTTAACATTGCGTGTTGAAATGGGATGACATGAACTTTAATACGGTAATAACTTTAGATCACGATTTATAATAAGGTGGATAGAATTTTAGAGAGAAATTGAACTAATTCCCTTTGGCGGACGCAATCAGTGAAATAGCGGCGGTCGTTTAGTCGGTCTAGCGGGCCTAATTTAAAGCAGACGTACGACCTCATCGGAGTTTCCCTTTCTTTCACACGCACTGTGTCTCCTTTGCTTGGATGCGACGGGTATATTCTCGTTCGTTACGGGGCCGCCTGTTTAAAAATTAAACCAATATCGGCAGTCTGGAATTCTTACCACGTTTACCTCTCAATAAATGGTTCTGCTTGCTGGAAACTCTCAGTGGGTACCTACTTATTTATCTACTAATCTCTTTGTTCCTCTATTGGGCGAGTTCAAGTAGGCAATGGATTCGCTAATTCCATTACCGATTTACGGTTTGGAAATGATACTTGAAATTTATACAACATTCATACTGTTGGCGGAACAAAAATCGATTGGTTACAGCACTTTTTTATTTTGTTGACCCTGTGAAAATGCTTTACGCATACCCGTCCGGCGGGGGACGGACGGGTTATGTCGGACTCCCCCCTCATGATGGCGGGGGTTTACCGAATAATAAAATTACATATTGGAAATGTGCTAAAAAGCTCTTTCATTTAATACCCCACACGGTACCGTCAAGCAATTTTTTTTAGTTCCTTACTCTAAGTCCCCTAGAGGGCGCTGTAGTCAATTTAACGTGACGTCATGTCGCCTATAACCAGAAGACAATCAAGACGCTTCTAACAACACCTCATTTGTTCAAATATGATAACTAGTTTAGAAGTTATGAGGGAACAGATGAGCAACCATACATACATACATACATACAGGTCAAAATCATAACCCTCCTTTTTGCTTCACCGTAGTCTGGTAAAAACAAACGGCACCGCTCTCATCGTCCTTAAGGTGACGGGTAGAGCACACTAGCGACGCCAATCGATTAAAATATTTAGCTACTAAACCGGATCTATTTTAATCAATTTCGGTGTTACGATCTCTCGGCAAACACTTATAGGTACTACTTATTCATTAAATAACTATGCACAAATGTTGGGTCCGGTCGTAGTTTCCGCTTTTGGCGTGAATCAATTTTTCACGTACGCGTTGGACCCAATATTTGTGCGTGGTTATTTAATAAATAGTATAAGTGTATGCCTAGAGGTTGTAACCCCGTAATTGTTTAGAATAGAACCGGTTAAGTAGCTAAAATTAAAATCGATTGGCCCGTCGCTAGTGTGCCCACTCGTCACCTTAAATGGGGAGAAGCCGTGATAACAGGTGCGAAACCTGGTTTTTAGGGTTCCGTAGCCAAAATGGCAAAAACGGAACCCTTATAGTTTCGTCATGTCGTCTGTCCGTCTGTCCGTATGTCCGTCTGTCACAGCCGATTTACTCGGAAACTATAAGTTACTACAGTGATGAAATTTGATGGGAATATTGTGTTTATGACCGCTACAAACTATGACACTAACTAGTCCAAAAAAGAATGGGGGTGGGCGCCCCCCCCCAACTATGTAACTGGGGATGAAATTTTTTTTTCGATGTACATACCGTGTTGGGGTATCAATTGGAAAGGTCTTTTAAAAATGATATAAAGTTTTCTAAAAAACATTTTTCTTAAGTGAACGGTTTTTGAGATATCAGCCTTCAAAGGTCGTAAAAAAGTATGTCACCCCCCCCTCTATTTTATAACTTTACGGGGTATAAAATTCATAAAAAAAAAGAGAGGTGAGCATGCTAATTAATTCTTTCAACGATTTTGGGTTTGATCCAAAGTATCTTATCGTTTTTGAGATAGGTTGATTTAACTGTAATTTTGGACTTGCTGCTAACGGAAACCCTTTGTGCGCGAGCCCGACTCGACTGGCCGGTTTTTTTTTTATGCTTTACTGTGCTCTTACGAGACACTCTTGCCAAGGTAAAGTGATTAAAGAGACCACGTCCTTAGAAAATTTGTTGAGAAATGTGCTGGTTATCTTAGATAATTGAGTTTGGGTATTATTAATGATCAACTAAAATAAACAAAACGACAATAACATACACATTTAGGGACAACACAAAACTTTGTTAATTGGGAGACGAGATTCATAGAAACCTGTTACTATAATCGTATATTATTACATTTACTATAGTACATAAAATATTCAATAGGAAACCTGTTCACGATTAGTTACATCACTAAGGCAATATACCCAACTCTGGTAATATCAAGCACTCGAGCTGTCAGATAGGCACTGTTCGTAGATTCGCGGTAATTATAGGTATTGTTACTATTAATTAATTACGGCCAGTAAAAACTGTAGGTATCCTACTAAAGAAAAACACAGTAAGTATCTAACGCAAGTGTAAGAATATCAGAGAACACCGATTATACCCAATTAAAATAATATTAATTAATCAATTATATATTTCACAACATCACATAATATTGATCTGTATCCGAATAGGTACTCAAGCACCTGTGTTACGATATCAAATCCAGTTGGATTACAATATGTACATATAGATAGGATAGATATGATTCCTCTTTATTGCACAACATACAAACTTCAAAGCTAGGTATACAGATATACAATGACAATTTTTGGGCGGTCTTATCGCTGGGAGCGATTTCTACCAGACAACCTTCCGGTAAAGGAATTAGATAGAGAGGGATAGGGTGGTGCAATCCTTTTGATCATACATACTTTCTTTTGTAAATACATCTTTAAATACATATATACACTCCAATTACCAATACAAAACAACATGTTCATGCACAACCAATGTTTGTAACTGTGCGGGGATAGAACCCGCAACTCAACTTATCAGGTTATCAACTTATCTACTTGTCCAACTGAAGGTCAAAGGCTTCTCATAGAAATCAAGTACATCGCTACTATCATGAGGATAAGCTAATCACACAGCTTGCTAATGGCAGATTAGTGATCACAAACCCGAGCTATGTTCGTAATTCGAACCCTTCTTTTGCTCGACGCCGGGAATTGAACCACCACGAGATGTCAAGCCCGTTACTTAACACCACTAACCATCAGTGCGTCATAATATCACGGCAGCCAATCTCATATCTATTAGCTACTTACGCAGGAATGATAAATTATGTGCTCAGTGTGTGCGCAAACAGAAGTCACTCTCTAATTCCCTTGCCCTGCATATTCCCGATGGGGCACCAAGTGGTGACAGACCGAGAGGGAATCGGCGTCGGACCAACGGCTTAACGTGCTTTCTGCGAGGCTCGGGGGTACAAGACCGCCACCTTTCCAGACTCCGGCTGACACTTATAATTCTTAACAGGACACTCATGGTTACACAATTTTGGCCTGACCCGGGGATCGAACCCGGGCCCCCGCGTAGGCCGTCGCTTTAAAGAAGTGCGGCACACTACTCACATGCGCTCTGCAGTCTATCGCACAAATATCAACGCACGAAGGGCTTCCATAGAACGCTCTCGACTTTTGGCGTCCGATACTAGCTGGCCGTGCCGGTGTGTGTCCGCGTCCAGAGTAGACTACGCCACCCTCCTCTACCGAGGTGTCGTTAAAAGGCGACTATGTAAAGCTGCTTGGATGATCATCAGCACCCAGAGAGGAAATCTGCATTTATATCAAAACGCACTCGCCAGCCCTTCTGCCCCAGCCGTGTTGCGTATGGCAATTACCCGCATTTGATTGATTGATCGCCAGTGCCCAGCAGTGGGGACTTAAAATGGGCTGATGGATGATGATGATGATGACTAGCTGTGGCTATTACCCATAAAGCTTAACACATAAGTAGGCGCAGTTCCATTAGTTTCTGCAACGCCAATTTCCGGAATCTCCAACTTGAAATTCTGACAACTGATAATCATCATGGGCAATAACAGGACGGTACATTGCGTATAGCCCGGCACTTGTCTTCAAGTTAGGAAAACCATTTACAACCATGACGACCCGTTTGGAACAGTGGTAGTGAACGCTGCCATTGGTCCGACGGGTTGCGGGTTCGATGCCCCGCACAGTACAAACATTTGTGTGCTGAACATGTTTGTGTGTATTGGTCTGGGTGTTTTGCTATGTATTAATAATTATGTATTTGCAAGAAAGTGAATATATGCATATATTTGTAATCCCACTGTTGATTCTGATCATCCGTAACACGTGCTTGAGCTACCTATCTCGAGTAGATCATGTTTGTGATGTTGTGAAATAGTTTCATTTTATTTATTATTTTATTTATTACATCAAATTGCGTCGAGCGCGTTGCGTGCTTGATGAGACCCAGCAGCCCAGCCCCAATTTATTTGTGCCCAAGCGCATGCGACGGTAGCCGCGCTGAGCCAACGAAACGGCTTTGCGCAGCCGGGCGCATCTCTCTTCGCCCAGGCGGTCGTGTATCGCGGAATACAGTAGGAGCCAACAGGTACTGCCCAGAATGCAGAAGTAATTTACGACTTAGAACTGCTTTAAAAAATGTTAATTTTCTTACGGTCTTGAAAGTGGCGCTCCAGTTTGATGTGAATCGTCCGAATTTAAGGTCCAAATAGGTCCTCTTAGTTCCTAAGAAAAAAAAAGAAGTGCTTTTCTTTTATTTGAAATAATTACAAAGCATTTCATAATCAGATCATTCTAACTAAAAGAATATACCAGTGATCGTAAAATCTTACATCTGCTCTTCTTCATCTTCGCGTGTCATTCCCGGCTGAGTCCAAAGCTGTCGCGTTTGAAGCCCGGGGTACGCTTAACCATGACTCAGTCTGGTAAATTACAGTGAAGCCGACTGCCGCTGACCTTCGCAACCCTTTAACGGGAACCAGACAAACTGAATTCATTTACAACGTTTCAGAAACTTTTTCCAACGTGCAGGTTTCCCCGCGATGTTTTTCCCTCACCGGCCGGAGCAGATGTAATTGTGTTAGAAATACACACATATACTGGAAAAACTACTGGTGCATGCTCGGATTTAAACCTCGATTGTGACTTGCGTGAGAGGCGCGTTCGTATCCATTGAGCTCCATCGCTCTTACTATCATTGTAAAATCATACATAACCGATTATATAGAACGGAAAGCACTTCAGGCAGCAAAAAGCTTAATTGTGGAAACAGCCTGTATATTTCTCTCAATGTTATCATAATTCGTATAATGTAACTTTGAAGTTGTAGTTCATGAACGCCAAATAACGCTCCTTTAATGGTAATTTTAGGTCCAACTGTGAGGCAATATTTGACATCGACGATACTTTCATACATTTTATTTCGAATGTGAGAAAGAATAATACCATAATCAATTCACTTTCTTTCTAATTCAAGGATAAACAAAGGCTGTAAAAGTTATAAGATTGATCATAATATATTATAGAAATACAATGTATTCCGTGGCAGATAGAATACATGGAATATGTAAGCAGTATATATAAAATATTTGATGACGCGGATGCGCATTGGTAGTGCCCTGCCTCTTACCCAAAGGTCGTGGGTTCGATCCCACCCTGGAAAAACTTCGTGCGATGAACACTTGTGTGTGTTAGCTGTCTGGGTGTAATTATCGGGTTAATTATATTTATGTGTTCCTCTGTTGTCTGATATCTTAAAACACAGTGCGTACGCATACTTATAAGGACTCAGTCATGTATGAGATGTTAAAAAAAATATTATATATATATATATAATAATACAGGCCGCTGAAAGACGACCGATGAAATACAACGTGCATTAAACTATGTGTAGTAAACGATTTCTGCTTTTACAATTTTGCTACC
Organism: Marasmia exigua; assembly: GCA_019059595.1. Lineage (NCBI taxonomy): Eukaryota > Metazoa > Arthropoda > Insecta > Lepidoptera > Crambidae > Marasmia > Marasmia exigua. The sequence continues at coordinate 214 of JADPWL010002479.1, read as the reverse complement.
AACCTTAATAAACGGTCTCTAACCTGCCCTAGGCAGAACGTAACATAAACAATTCGAAGACCTCTCAAACTAATAAAATTAAATTGGTATGCCTAGCGTAGTGTGCTATTAGCCTTATTATTTAAACATTTATGATAGCAATCAAGAGAAAAACTCGATTTCTTTATCGACACCAGTCGCTCTGCAGTTCCACAAAATAGTGACTTTTAGAAGT
>JADPWL010002477.1:0-17049 GCA_019059595.1 Marasmia exigua | reverse complement strand
ATGCAGGACCACACTACAGGTGTGCATCCTGCCGTCAACTTCCGTTTCGTCCACAATATTTGGGAACAGGTTCGTTTCCATTCAGAGCCAAAGTTGGTGATGTCGACGCCGACCGTCGGGGCCGCCGTCTCCACTGCCAGATCGTCAGTAAGATGCCAATTCGAATTGCAGGAATCAGAGTCCAGTGTGGGGGTCAGCCAGTCGTTTGTTAGAAGAATTCCGGGTTTGTTTAAGGTTTTTTTTAAATTTTTTATTTCTCCATAAAAAAGTCCCACGAGAGAACGGTAAAACGGACCACCACTACGGGCCGACTTATCGTGGCTACCCTACTACGCCAGGGGGGGCGGGAGTTCCCCCGGGATGGCCGCTAGCAGGCTGGGCCAACTCCCCAGCCACCCGAAGGCGACCGACGGCCGCGTCGAGGCCCCGACCGCACCTGCTAGCAAAGAGCAGGTGCGGTCTTTAAAGCCTTCTTGTAGGGGCCCTTCAAGTTTTGGGACTTTTCTGGACACACCCTAAGATCTGTGAAGCGTCTTCCTCGCGCACTGCTCCAGATCCGCCATTGACATTTAGGATTAATCGATGACAGGAAAGCTGCCCGTAGCCATGTTTGGCACGGTATTCGCGGTCTTCCTCCTCTTTCTTGTAAATTCCCTTTCATGTGGCTTTGTCTCAGCCTTTAAAGGCCTCCCGCTGCCCGCTTCTACTTTCGGCAGCCGATATAAGGAACCAGTGTTTTGCTGGCGGGGGCGTCATGGGCCCGCGCGCTTTGCCACCTTCTTTCTCGCCGAGGCAGAACCCGTCATAACCGAATCCTCAGTTTTGGACCCTTCTGCTGCTGTGCGTTTGCGCGAGGGGCGAGATTTGAGGAAGCTCCGCGTGTCACAGATGAGTCACTCCCTCAGTCTCCGAGCCCTTGAGTGTTTTTCGGTCTCAAGTCTGAAACACCAAGGTCACCCGGCGGCGAAAATTGGCTTCCGCTCGGTTGTCATGGCCGGCCGAGCTGGCAGCTGTGATTCTCCAGCTTGAGTTTCCTGCCCTTTGGAGGGCACTGCCTTCTGCAGAACAACGCTGCACGGCGTGCATCCTGCTGTCGTCTCAGTGTCTTCGGTTGCGAAAACAACCTCATTGTCCGTGTCCATGCTAGTGTCTATTTGGGAACGTCGACCTCAGGGCCGCCGTCTCCAACCCGCAGTTCGTCCATTTAAGCCGATTCAGATGCAAAGTCAGTGTCAGTTGTGGGTTAGCGGTCGTTTGTGTGTTGGGGGTTTTGGTTTTTAGGGTTTTTCTTTTCAATTCATGTAAGTACCCGAGTAACCAATGCAGAAAAGTCACCGGCAGGGCCATGATACCCCGTTAACCCAAATACACCAGGGGTTGGGAGTTCCCCCTGGGATGGCCTCTAGCAGGCTGGGTATCACTCCAGCCACACCGAAGGCGACCGACGCCGCGCGAGGCCCCGAGCGGCGCCCCCAACGTCGGTCTTTTTTTTTTTTTTTTGGGTTTTTTTTTTGCTTTATGGTTTTTTAATGTGTTGTTCTCCACCGGGGGCGGCCAATTAAGGAAGCCCGCCTCCCACGCTCGAGGGTCCTCCCTCGGACCCCCCAGCGCTGCGTGTTACCCTCCCCGGCAGGCACGCCGACCCGCCGGGTTGGGGGTATTGTTTTTTATAGAGTTTTCTTCCTCGCCGGTCCCTCTCAGTGAGCGGACCCCCGCTCCTCTCAATGAGGGGTTACGGTATACAAGGTGATTTTTTTATTAGAGGTTTTCTTCCTCGCAGTCCACTCTCAGTGAGTGTAGCCCCCGGCTCCTCTCAATGGGAGGTTACGGTTGCCGCTTTCTTGGTCCGCGCCGGCCGAAGCCGTACCTCCATATCTGGGAGGCGTCCCCTATCCGCCGCCGGGGGACGCGGCCGATACTGAGCGGAAATCGGCCCGACTCGAGGCAATGGAGCCGACAACAGGCCACGGAAAGCCTAACCTAACTAACCTTCACCAACTTTTTTTTTTTTTTTTTTTTTTTTTTTTTTTTTTTTTTTTTTCTTTTTTTTTTGTTGACCCGGTGGAAATGCCGCCGGCTCAAACCTGGGGGCACAGGAGCCGACTCGGCGCCGGTTGGTCGGCGCCGCTTATTCCACCCGCCGCTGGGAGTCGGCCCGTGTAGTGTGGGGCTCTCCCCTGGATTAGGCCTCTTCTAATCAGAGGCCGTCCAAGGGCATACCACTAAAACCACCGTGGCTTTTTCAATTCGACGCCCGCTAAGTCTGACGGAACACGGGATTACCACCAGGCCTACCACCGCGAACCGTCCTGGGCGAAGAGGCTCGCCAACACGGCCCTCATCTCCTCTCTCCGGTCCTTAAGACCGGGCCTCTCCCACGGCCACCAACGCCACCCCCCAATGGCATCCACACTGCGGGCGCAGTGCAAATACCACCGGGATGAGAACGGCAGGTACCCCTCCCCACCATACACTGCTGGCTGCAGTGCAGAGTGGTTTGGGGGAAACAAAACCTGCAGGCTTCAAAACAGAAGAGAAGCCGCCGCAAGTCCCACTCCGCTGGATGCGGAGCCAGGAAGATTTGGCAACGCAGGACGCCCGCCAGCCACTCTCTGGCTGAGAGACCCGACGCAGAACCTCCACAACTCGGCCTTCGCCACCGAGCCCGCAGGCTCTCCATCCAGGAAGTGTTGCGCAAGGCAAGCGTGGCCAGAGTGGGAGGGCTGGACGTGGACCTGAAAGCCCTCACGTCCAGACTCCCCCCACTGCACTGGCCTGCACCACCTTAAGTGCGCGGACAAATTGGGCACAACCACTTTTCGTGGATAGTGCCGATGGGCCTCCAACCGGTCAGAGACGCATGTCCCAGGAGGATACACAGGGACAGGGTTCCCCAGCGCACTAGCGTGAACCCTGCCGTCCGACCCCGGCCGATGGGACTGGAGTCCGGCCGGGATTTACGTCCAAGCTACACACTACTCAACCCCGCCGGCGGTTAAGGCAGCGGGAGGAGCAGGGCCCTTAACGGCTCAGCCCTCCGGATAACCGCCGGTGAGAGACCCAGGTCCCGCGCACAACCAACCAAACTCCAAGGGTGTCAGACCCCCCCACCAACGCCTTCCGCTCCAGAACAGAGCGGTCCACTCAGAGACCTAGACCGAGCCCTCCTAGGTCCGTAGGGGGGTTAAGACCTGACCCCCCCACCCTAACCTAACCTAACCTTTTTTTTTTTTTTTTTTTTTGTGTGGGGGGGGAATCAAACTCGGTGGAAATGCCGCCGGCTTACTGAAGGAGCCGACGTCGGCGCCGGTTGTCGGCGCCGCCTTATGCACACCCGGCGCTTGGGAGCGGCCGGGGGGGAGGGGGGTAGGGTGGGGCTCATCCCTGGTTGGCCTCTGCTAATCAGAGGCGTCCAAGGCATACCCACTAAAACCACCGGGGCTTTTCCCTTCTACGCCGCTAAGTCGGAGGAACGCGGGATTTATCCCACAGGCTGCCACCGCGTACCGTCATGGCGAAAGGCTCGCCAGCACAGGCCCCTTTCCAAACATGGTTCCCGCAATCGGACCCAAGAGGCCTCTCCACACGGCCCAACAACTCCACCCCCCGAATGGCATCCACACGCTGCTCACTGCAGAAAACCCAGAGGGGAGGAGAAACTGCAGGTAACCCCTCCCCACACCCATACACTGGCTGGCTTCGTGCAGGAGTGGGTGGGGAACAAAACCTGCAGGCTTTCAAAACGAAGCCGCCCGCAAGTCCCCAACTCCCGCTGGATGCGGAAGCCAGGAAAATTTGCACGCCGGACTGCGCCGAGCCACTCTGGCTGAGAGACCGACCACAGAAACCTCCAAACTTCGGCCTTCGGCACCGAAGCCCGCCGGCTCTCCACCCAGGAAGGGGTGGCGCAAGGCAAGGCGTGGCCAGAGTGGTATGGCTGGACTGACACTGAAGCCCTCAGTCGTCCGACATCCCCCCAACTGCCAACTGGTCCCTGCACCACAACACCTTAATTGCGCGGACAATTGGGCACACCACTTTCGTGGAGAGTGCCAGGCCCCACCGGTCAGAGACGGATGTCCAGAGGATAACAAGGACAGGGTTCACCCCCAGCGCAACCCAGGCGTGAACCTGCCGTCCGACCCCGGCCGATGGCGAACTTGGTGTCCCCGTGGATACGTCCGAAGACTACACACTTCTCGACCCCCGCCGGCCGTAAGGCAAGCTGGAGTGAGCAGGGCCCTTAACGGCTCAGCCCATCCGGATAACCGCCGATGAAAGACCCAGGTCCTGCGCCACAACCAACAAAACTCCGGGGGTGGCAGAACACACCCCACCAAACGCCTCGCTCCATAAAAAGCGGTCCACTCTAAGACCTAGACCGGCTCGGCCTAGGTCCGTAGGGTGGGGTTACGAACCCTAAACCCCCCCTCCATGTTGCAGCCGTCACCGTTCGGGTAGTAATATGGCGAGCGCACCATATTACTACCCGCCGTTGCCCCCAGGGACGGCCAGACCCCCTTCGGTAGCAGCTCCAAACTGAGCAAAAATACTACCGAAGGTGCTCCACACGAGGAGGGCCTGCCGCACCGTAGTCCCCACCGTAGTCCCCACCTTTTTTTTTTTTTTTTTTTTGTTTTTGATCACTCGTGTAAATGCCGCCAGCTCACTGACAAGAGCCGACGGTCGGCGCCGTTGGTCGGCGCCGCCTTATGCACACACCGGCCGCTGGGAGGCGGCCGGGTAGTGTGGGGCTCTCCCCTTGATTAGCCTCTGCTAATCAGAGGCGTCCCAAGGGCAACCCATAAAACCACCTGGGGCTTTTTTCCCATTCTCGCCCCGCTAAGTCGGGACGGAAACGCGGATTACTACCAGAGCTGCACCGCGTACCGTCCTGGCGAAGAGGCTCGCCAGCACAGCCTCCCTCCAAAACACTGTTCCATCGGACCCAAGGCCATTCTCCCACGGCCCACCAACTCCGCCCCCGGTGCATCCACCTGCTTGACTGCAGTGCAGAATACACCGGGATAGGACTGCAGGTACCCCTCCCCACCCTACACTGCTGCTGCAGTGCAGAGTGGGTTGGGTGAAACACAACCTTCAGGCTTCAAAAAACGAAGCCGCCGCAAGTCCACTCCGCTATTAATGCGGATCCAGGAAATTGGCAACGCCGGACTGCCGCCGAGCCACTCTGGCTGATAAACTCGACGCAGAACCTCCGAAACACGGCCTTTTCGGCCACCGGGCCCGCCGGGCTCTCCCTACCAAGGGGTATGCACCTGACGAAGCGTGCCAGACTGGAGGGCTGGGCTGGACACTGAAGCCTCAGTCGTCCCCGACATCCCCCCAGCTGCCACTGGTCCTGAGCCACCTTAAGTGCGCAGCAATTTCGGCATCAACCACTTTCGTCGGAGTGCCGTGGGCCTCCACCGGTCGGAGACGGCATGTCGAGGAGGATAACAAGGGCAGGGTTCACCCCTAGCGCACTAGCCGTGAACCCTTCCGTCCGACCCCGGCCGATGGGACGTGGGATCCCCGGATTTACGGTCCGAAGACTACTCATTCTCACTCCCGAGCCGGCCGGTTAAGGCAAGCGGGAGGAGCAGGGCCCTTAACGCTCACCATTCCGATAACCGCGCGGTGAAGACCCAAGTTCCGCTCACATCCAAACAAAACTCCGTGGGTGGCCAGAACACCCCCGCCAAACGCCTCGCTCCATAAAGATCGGTCCACTCTAAGACCTAGACCGAGGCCCGGCCTAGGTCCGTATTGGGGTTACGAACCCTAACACCCCCTCCATGTGTGCAGCTGTCACCGTCGGTAGCATTGGCGAGCGCACCATATTACTACCCGCCGTTGCCCCATGACTCCAGGACCCCTTCGGTAGCAGCTCAAACAGAGCAAAATACTACCGAAGGAGCCACCAACGAGGAGCCCGCCGTGCACCGTAGTCCCCCCCGTAGTCCCCCAACCTTTTTTTTGTTTTTTTTTTTTTTTTTTTTTTTTGGTAACGCAGAGAGAAAGGCCGCCGCTCAGAGAACCGAACGTCGGCACCGTTGGTCGGCGCCGCCTTATGCACACCCTTCCGCTGGGAGTCGGCCGGGTTAGTGTTGGGGCTCTCCCCTGGGGTTCTCCTAGGGCATACCCACTAAACTCTCTGCGACAGTTTTCCATCCCTCGCCCGGGAGAAACTCTCAGAGCGAACGCGGGCTATAGGACACGTAACCTTGCCACCGCGAACCCGCTCAGGGCGAAAAGAGGCTTCGGCCAGTGCGGCCGCTTACCAAACTCCGGTCCAACGGACCTAGGGCCTCTCCACGGCCCCCCAAACACCGCCCCCCGAATGGAGCCCCACACTGCTGGCTGCAGTGCAAACACCACCGGAGGAGGACTGCGAGTAACCCGTTCCCGCACCCATACACTGCTGGCTGTCCGTGCAGAGTGGGTTGGGAAATAGAACCCACAGTCTTCAAAACAAAAACGCGCAAACCCAACTCCGCTGGATGCTGAGCCGGAAAAAAATTGGGCACCACCGGTCGACATTGAGCCCAATCCTGTCTAGACTACCCAACGCCGGACCTCCAGCACATGGCCTTACGGCCGCTGGCCCAAAAGGTACTCTCCACCCAGTGGTCCCCACGCGTAAAACGCTATCCACCGCGTAGCGTGACGCCGGACAGGGCCCCGGGCCCCAGAACAAAAAAAGCCACAAGGAGTAGGGGGTTTTCCGATGCCCCAAACCGTGAGGCTGGTCCTATGCCCCGGGGGGCTCAACTGGGGGTCGACAGAACGACTCAGGAGCGCCTCCCGTGTTGGTGCAGCTGTTAGCGTCGAGTAGCATGGGTGTGCCGAATGACTACCCGCCGTTGCCCAGGGACGCCAGGTACCCTTTTCGTTAGCAGCTCCAAACAGAGCAAAAATACTACTGAAAGGGCCACACTAGGAGGCCGCCTCAACCGTAGTCCCCAACCTAACCTAACCTAACCTAACCTAACCAACTCGATTTTCTTCTATCTAGAAGGGACTTACGCACTGTTAATAGTCCTCAAAGTAGCTTATAATTATCCCCCCCTAATACCCCAAAAACGAGGGACCCCCCATTTTTAGTTTTCTCAGAAAAAATTCTTAAAAATTTTTCGGACTTGCAAAGATTTTCCCTATAAACTATCACGACGTCTAAGTAAAAATTAGTCATTTTTCAAAATTCAAAATAAAATATTCAAAATTAATTTTCTAAAAACGTTTTAGCTCCGGTCCATAGCCCCAGACAAGGGCTACGCCCTGACACCATTTTCATCCCCCTACCTTGGATAGACTATAAAAATTCACTCCCAAAATTTCGACCCAAAAATTTGTATGGGAAAAATATCCGAGGTTAGGTGGACTTCTTGGCAGTTTGGCAAAGTAGTCTTGGATATTCAAAAATCCACCAAAAATTCATTTGTGTTCTGATTTTTAATTTTTATATACCATCTGTTGCCTTTTAGGAACCCCCTTCCCCCTAAATATCATTGAACCCCCCCACCCCCCCCCCCCTCCCCCCCAAAAAATTAAAAGTCGTTTTTCTTCAAAAATTTTCAGTGTTATACCTGTGTTCGTCAGCAAATACCCCTCCACACCCCCATTCGACCTCCCCCTCACCCCCCCCCCCCAAAAAAGTCAAAAATACCAAAAATTCCAAAACTTAACCTGTTCTTAGAAGTTCTTTGAGAACTTCTAATATCCCCCCCAACCTACCCCCCCCCCCCCCCCTAAAATAAAAAATTACTTAAAAAACTCCTTTTGGGAACCTACACCTCCCACCCTAAATTAAAATGCAGTCCAGACGGACTAAGGCTTCTGGAAGCGGAAGACAAGCTGCTCCAGCAGCTACCCGCCCCAGAGTTTCACCTCATAGAGAGGCACCGGTAGAAACCGAACGGCGTAGCGTCACTCCGGCGCGATCGCCGATTGGCCAAGTTCCTCCCCGAAGGATTCGCGTCTCAATGGATCCGAATGCTCCAACACCTGCAGCCTCGGCCAGTGGATCGGCAGCAGGGCCTGAACCCTTCCTAAATGTTATCTTGAAGGCGGTGAATAAGATCAACTCAGCCCTGTCCGCCGGCCGGTCCCTGACCAGAGAAAACAAGACGCTAATTCAGGAATCCCTAGGGGTGATTGAGTCAGCCACCAGGCACGCAGCCGCTCGTCCCACGCCATCAGCTGCCTCAGCACCTCGCCCGACTCCACCCCCAGTTGTCAGTCTCGAACTGCAAAAAATGCGGGAAGAGATGCAACTGATTAAAGACGAGATGGCGCGCCAGCGTCAAGACCAACCTCCAAATCTTAAGGAGATGGTTAAGGGCGCTGTTCGCGAAGAGATGGCCAACATCCATGAGCAGCTGAAGGCCCTCACAAACCAAGTCCCACACACAACCCCCACCTCCCAAATATCTTTAGACGAAGAGGCGAAGCTCGAGTTCGGAAGGATGCTTCGAAGCGAACTCGAGACCTTCGCCTCTAAGTCAGTGATGTCGGCCCCACCGGCCCCCTCTGACGATCCCGGATCGGTCAACAGAGGTCCCCCAGTCACCCAACCCACAACCAAACTAAGAAACCCCAAATCGTTGTCAAATCAACCAAAACCCCCCCAGGACCTACCAATGAAGTTATCAAAAACTGGAGGAGCTCCATCGACTTTACCGAGACTGGCGCTCCTTCAAAAATCATGCCTTTTTCTCTTGGCAAATTTAAGGTCGTGGTGAACGACCAGAAGGCTGCGGACCACATCGTAAGAGCCTCCAATGCCATCCCCGGGATCGAGGCGCGTCCGGTGAAGCTGAGGCCGCCACTGTTCATCCTTAAAGGGATCCCGAAAGACGCCGCCACACGGGAGACACTGATCGGGATCCTGGAGAGGCAAAACGGTCTCAGTGGTCTAAGGATGTGCTTCCTGAGGTCTAATAGGAAGCCGGAATTGTTCGACGCGGTCGTGGAGACCACCGCGTCGGGCATCAGAGAGGTCATTGCACGGGGGAGGCTTGATGTACAGTACGCAAGAGTACATGCGGAGCAGTACATCTCCTTCGTGCAATGCCAAAGCTGCATGGGGTTCCGGCACACCAAAGATAAATGCACATTCCCACAGAGATGCGGCTATTGTGCGCAACGGGGCCACTTCGCCGCCGATTGCGCGAAAAACCCAAAGAGCCCGAAATTCGACGGTAAAGAAGACCCACTGTGCATCTCATGTAACTCGGTTAATGTGCGGCGAGGATTGGAAGGCAAAGACGAGAGTCAGGACTTCCCCTCGGATCATCCCGCATGGGATAGAAAGAAATGCAAGCTCATACAGAATATGATAAAGCGCATTCTAGATGAGACCGACTCCTAGATTCCCGAACCTCACCGAACACACCCGAAATCACACAAACTCTCCCAAAAGTTGGTGCAGTGCACCAAAACAGACCGCACTTTGTGCCCAGTATTATAAAAAAACCCCAGTCATAACAACGGCCTGGACCACCCATGTCCGGGGTACCAGCAGCCTTCTCTCAGGAGAAGGCACAAAAAAAAAAAAAAAAAAAAAAAAAAAAAAAAAAAAAAAAAAAAAAACCTAACCTAACCTAACCTAACCTAACCTAACCTAACCTAACCTTTTTTTTTTTTTTTTTTTTTTTTTTTTTTTTTTTGGTCACCCAGGAGAAATGCGTTACGCATACCCATCCGTCTGTAAACGGATGGGTTATGTCGGACTCCCCCCCGCAGAAGGCGGGGGTATACCGACTAAAACTCCTGGGGCTCTCCCTCATCGTCCATAGTGGGAGAGGTCGTGGGGTGAGGTACGAAACCTGGCACCACGACTCCCTCCCGGACGGAAGCCCGCCTACACGGCGGGCACGGCGCTTCCTCCCCCGGGGTCGGGGGAGGGAGTGGGGACAGCCGAGAGAGCTGTGCCGTCCCCACCAGGCGTAGGAGGAGGTCCGTGCAATGCCGGTGGTGGGGTTACAGCCCCACGCACCAGCGGACCTGCTCCTCGCAGGGGAAGGAGACGCAAGTATTCGCGTCGTCTCCTCCCTCTACGTGCCTTGCGGATAGCGGGAGCGAGAGGGTCAGCCTCTCGCTCGCGCTCCGCCGCCTCCTTCGCCGCCATCACGTGCTCGCAATAAGCAGCAAAGGCCTTCCAGGCATCCTCACTCGCCAATATAGCTCTCGCTATATTGGAGAGTGAGAGGTCCTGGCCGACCTTTGCCACCAATGCATGGCGAGCCTGTGCCCACGGCGCACACACCGCCAAGGTGTGCTGCGCCGTGTCCACAGGGTCGCCGCACGTGTGGCACGAAGGCGTCTCCTCCCTGCCGATTTTGTGCAGGTAATAACCGAAGCAGCCATGCCCGGTCATTACCTGCACCATCCGGAAGGAGACCACGCCGTGTGCACGCTCCAGCCACCGGTCCATGACCGGGGCGAGCGCGTCGAGCGTTCTGCGGCCGTAGCGGGTGAGGACGAGGTGCTCAGACCATCGCCTCAGGAGGACCTGACGGGCCTCCTTCCGCACGGCCTCCCGCTCGACGGGGCAAAAGGACTCCCCCTCTTGCCCTTTTCTCCGCCGTGCAATCGTACACGGCGGAGAGCACAACGGCGTCTGACTCCCAAGGGGGCGTCTCAGCGAGCAAGCAGGCCACATCGAAACTTACCGTCTGGTAAGCTCGAGCGACCCGCTGCGCTATCACCCGCTGAGGCCCCCGCAAGAAGGGAAGATTTTCCCCCCTTGCCAGGGAGTCGGCCCAGACTGGCGCCCCGTAGAGCGCCATACTCCGCAGGATGCCGGCATAGAGTCGCCGGCACCTGGACCCTGGGCCACCCAGGTTGGGCAGCAGCCACGAGAGTGTGTCTGCTGCCTTGAGGAGCCGCGGTGACATCCTGCTAAAATGCAGGCCAAAATGCCACCGCGGATCCAGGGTGAGGCCGAGATAGCGCATCTCGGCCTTCACTGCAACCTGGGTCCCTCCGACAGTTATGTTTCTGCCGGAGGGGAACCTTTCTCTAAACTTGGGAAAATAAATTGCCTCCGTCTTCTCTACAGCCACTTCTAGGCCGAGGCGTCGCACTCTCCTAATAACACGGTCCGCCGCTTCTGCCGCCCTGGCTGCAGCACCGCGCGGCCCGTCAAATGTCTTCCCCCGGGCAGTTATGAGCGTGTCATCTGCATAGCAGATGACATTTCTGCTCCGGGGGAGGCTGCCGCGCAGGGCCCAGTCGTATCCTAAGTTCCACAGGAGCGGACCTAACACCGACCCCTGTGGAACTCCCATTTCGACCGCGCGGTGCTGAAGCAGGCCGCTCCGATCGACGTAGACGACCTGCCTCTCTTCGAGATAGTCCTCTATAAGGACGGCGAGGTACTGGGGCACTCTGAAAGAAGCGAAGTGCCTCCAGTATCGTAGCGTGGGGGAGGGAGTTGAAAGCGTTCTGGATGTCCAGCGACACCGCAACAACCCCCTTCCCCTCCAGCGCAGCTTCCTCCGTCTCCTTGCGGAGGCGCTTCAGGGCGTCGATTGTAGATCGGCCCGCCCTGAAGCCGTACTGGGCCTCCGAAAAATTAGGCCCAGTCTCCTCCAAATGGGCGACGAGGCGGGCAGCTACAATCCTCTCAAACAGCTTGCCCACCTCGTCGAGGAGGACGATAGGCCTGTAGGCCGACGGGGAGTCCGCCGGCCTGCCCTCCTTCTGAAGCAGGACCAACAGGCCCTGCTTCCAAATTTTAGGGAACCTCCCGACCGCTAAACAGCGGTCGAAGAGGTCCCTAACTGCGGCCTTCCAGCTCCGACAGGGAGAGCGCCACGATCCGGGCCGGGACTCCATCAGGCCCAGGGGCGGTCTTCTTGGCGCGCAAGCGGAGCTCCGCCGCGCCAAACTCCTCCGTGGTGATGAGCGGAGCCTCATCAACCACGGAGACCACCCCTGTGGGCGGGCGCATCCTGGGAGGGCGGAAATCGGTGCGGACTGGGAACAGAGTCCGCACAACCCTCTCCAGGAGCTCCGGTTGGAGGGTCTCAGTGACCGGGGGGCCGATGGGGCGCAGTTTATTGCGCGCCGCCTTGTACGGCCGCCCCCACGGGTCTCGATCCAGACCCTCCAACATCTCCGCCCTGGCGGCGTCCTTGGCTCTGCCAATGGCGTGTTTTAGGGCCCCGCGCGCCTCTTTGAACACCTCGTAGAGGCGGTCCTCGTTTGCGGGGTCCCTGCGCCGACGCCGCCTTGCTCTTTGGCAGGCTCTTCCTAGGCCCTCCGGCAGGTGGCCGACAGAGTCCTCTATCTCTGCCGACCACCAATAAACTGCATGACGCGGGCCCGGGCGGCGTGACCGAGGCATGCTCGCGTCGCATACCTCGGTCAGGGCGCTTCGGAGTGTGGACGCGGTGATGTCCACGTCGTCTTCGTCCAGGACTGGGAAGAACCAGTCCTGGACGAACGCCGCCTCCTTGGCCTTCTCCTTATCCAAGCTTTCGTGAGCGCCCAGCGCGGAAAAGGAGAAGGCCTGCGCGTGGCGTTTATCGACCCCGGCGCGCCTCCGACCCCGTAGCGGATGTACCGGTGGTCGGACAGCGACTCGGAGTCAGTCGACCCTCCAGTTAGTGGTGCGTGCGGCTACAGACGGGGTGGCGAAGGTGACGTCAACCACCGATCCTCCATTTCCGCCGCACGCACGTATGGGCCGAGCCTCTGTTTACGATGGCGAGGCCGACCGCTATCGCCCACTGTTGCAGGGCTCGACCTCGCGCATCTGTTGCCGGGTTCCCCCACGCGACAGACTTCGCGTTGAGGTCCCCGGCAACAATCACTGGGCGCGGTGCCAAACGGCCCAAAACCGCGCCCAGGATGTTCAAATAGGCCTCGAAATCGGCGAGTGGCCGGTTGGGCGAAAAGTAGGTGGCGACGACGGCCAAGTCGTCCCAACCTGCAACAACAAAGCCTGACCCCCTCTCCACGAGCGAGAGGGGGGGAAAAGGTGAGGATGGCCGCCGGAAAATGGCTGCAGTGCCATCGGTGTCGCCGAACCAACTATCAAGAATGATGTAGGGTTCGGCGACCACCGCCAAATCGATCTGCCACTCGGCCAGACGCTGATATAGCAAGTCTTGGGCCGAGCGGCAGTTGTTCAAGTTCGCTTGGAGGAGGGTGCGTTGTCCGGCCGTAGCCATCATTCGGACATAGCACCCCCCTCCTCATCTTGCGCCGCTGGGGGAGCCCCAGGGGCGGCAGCAGCAGCCGGCCGAGTGGAAGCCGGCTGCTGTTTTCCCTTCTTGGGGGGAGGGCGGCAGCTCTTCCCCCCCATGACGTGCTCCGCTGGCCGGCCAGATGCGGCACAAACAGCGCAGCGGAGCGTCTTCTCCTTGCAGGCCTCGGCTTTGTGCCCCTCTTGTCCGCACCGGAAGCACAGGTGTGTGCGGACAACGTCAGAGGGGCAGAGGGCCGAGGCATGTCCGGTGCAGAGGCACTTGAAGCACCGAAGTGGTCGGTCTTCAAGTGCCCGGACTGCAGCCGAACTCCAGCCGACCAACAGGCGGCCGGCCGAGAGGATCGCCTTGGCAGCGGAGATGGGCAGCGTGAGCCGAATTTGGCCCAGGCCCAGTCGTCCGCTGCGGACCTCACCAGTTTTGATGGCTGCTACTTCGCAGCCACCAACTTCCGCCGCTCTAGGCGACCACGTCCTCCTTGGTGACGGAGTCATCAAGTTCCGTCACCAGGAGTGTCGTGCAGCGGACGGGGCGCCTCACATGGGCCACATCTGCTAGCGCCTCGCGGATTTTGGCCGCGAGGGCGTCGGCAGCCGGACCACTAGTCGCGCCAGGGAGCTCTAGTTTTCGAGCTCCCGTGATGGTGTGTACGACAGCGCAGCTGTATGTAGGCCTAGGGACTTGGCGTCCCCTATGGCCTGGCGAGCCTTCGTCAGAATCGACGGGTAGGTCTCGCCCTTCGCTGCAGCCTCAGCCGTCAAGGTGACAATGACGGCCGAGGACTTCGGCATCACCAATCTTCTCGGGGCAGCGGCGGTGGAAGGCCCGTTCGTGGAAGAAGGAGAGGAGGCGGCGGCGGCTTTCTTCTTCCTCTTCTTATTTTTCTTCCCTCCTGTTAGCCCTACTTGTTCAGAGGGGAGGGCTTTTGAAGCGACTGGCAGACTGGGATTGCGCCGCTTTCTTCGCCTTCTTCCCTTTCTTCTTTTCCCCCACCGTCTGCCACCCCTCGTTCGCGGGTGTGCTTGACGGCAGGAAGGCGTCATCCGCCCACGAAGTGGAGGCCACCGGTTCTGGGCGGGTGGGCTGAGCCACCGGGCTGCGAGACGCCGCTCCGGCTGCCGTGACGGAGGCGAAACTCCGTGCACGCGTGACAGGGCCGGGAGTGGGAGCGGGCGTGGGCTTGGTAGATTTACCCACGCCTTTACCCTTCTTCGACGGAGGTGGAGGAGGGGGCACAGAAGCCACTGGGCAAGCCGCAGCTTCCCGACGTCGGTCTGCTGCGAGAGGAGGGCGCAATCTCGGCTCAGGGAGAAGTCGTCCCTCCAGCCCCGCGATTAAGGAGCGGATAAAATTCCGCTCCTGCATTCTTTCCGCGTGGAGGGCCTCTCTGAGCCTCTCCTCTACTATGGAGGCGACCCGCATCTCCAAGATGGCCTCTTCATCTTTTGGCACAGTTCTTTGTGCCACTACCTTCGGGGCCACCTTCTGGGGCTGAGTCTTCCTCTCAGGGTGGCGGGGTGAGAACTCCGGAGTGCTGACAGGCACAGGAGCGGGTATTGGGCCTTGGCCACCTCTGAGCGCTAGGAGCTCCGCTCTAACAACCGCCAGCTCCTCAGACAGCCGCCGCACTGTCGCTTGGAGGGCGATTGTTTCTTGCGTTGCCGAACGTTTGGCCATTTCGGCCGTTACCGCAAGAAGAGAGCATGTGCGGTCTTTTAATGTCTTCTGGAGGGGGCCCTTCAAGTTCTGAGATTTGCGGGACACCCCAAGAATTTGAGAGGCATCCTCCTCGGCGCACTGTTCAAGGTCGGCCACCGACATGTCCGAGTAATCTAGAACAGGAGCCGCCCCGTAGCCATGCTTGGCACGGTATTCGCGAGTGGCTTTCTCCTGCTCTAGAATGTCCTTTTCGTGCTGGGCTTTTATCTCGGCCTTCAAAGCCTCAGCCGCCGCCCTCCTGCTCTCAGCCAGTCCGGTGTATAATCCGGTTGTTACAGGCCGTCCCGGGCCCGCACGCTTAGGCTGCTTTCGCGCCGATTTAGTACTGCAATCGGATGCAGAGTCCTCCGATTGCGAGCCTCTTTTCATAGACGCAGCGCGTTTGCGCGTGTTTGTAGGCTTTAAAAACCTCTCGCGCATACCCGATGCATCACTATACACAGAGTCTGTGTCCGATCCCTTAAGTGTCTCCGTTTCAGAGTCGGAGACACCTAATTCACCCTGCCGGAAAAATTTGCTTCCGCCAGGGGTTTTTGTCTTCTCCGGTTTAGGCTTTCGCTCCGATGAGAGCGTAGCCTTCTGCAGGACCACGCTGCAAGGCGTGCATCCTGCCGTCACGTCCCGTTTGTCCAACGTAGTTGGGAGTATTTCGTCGTCCATTTCCATGCCAGGGTTGTTAGTGTCGACGCCGACCATCGGGGCCGCCGCCGCCACTGCCAGATCAACAGTAACCAATTCGCTTGCAGGTTCGAGTTCCAATATAGAGGTTGCCAGTTCGTCAGAAGAAGAGAGGGGTTTAGGGGTTTTTAGGGTTTTTACTTTAACAATATCCATGAAAGTCCCACGAGAAGAACGGTACCACGGACCACCACGACAGAGCCGACATATCGTGGCTACCCTACTACGCCAGGGGGGGCGGGTGTTCCCCCTGGGATGGCCGCTAGCAGGCTGGGCCAACTCCCCAGCCACCCGAAGGCGACCGACGCCGCGCGAGGCCCCGAACGGGGCGCCCCAACGCCGGTCCTTTGAGGTTTTTTACTGTGGTTGTCTCCACCGGGCCGGCCAATTAAGGCAAGCCCGCTCCCACGCTCGGAGGGGTCCTCTCGGACCCCCCAGCGCTAGCGTGTTAACCCTCCCCGACAGGCACGCCGACCCGCCGGTTCGGGGTGATTTTTTATAGAGGTTTTCTTCCTCGCAGTCCACTCTCAGTGAGCGGACCCCCGGCCTCCTCTCAATGAGGAGGTTACGGTGTACAAGGTGATTTTTTATAGAGGTTTTCTTCCTCGCAGTCCACTCTCAGTGAGTGGACCCCCGGCCTCCTCTCAATGAGGAGGTTACGGTGTGCCGCTTTTGGTCCGCGCCGGCCGAAGCCGGTACCTCCCATATCTGGGAGGCGTTCCCCTATCCGCCGCCGGGGGACGCGTCCGATAGCTGAGCGGAATCGGCCGACTCGAGGTGCAATGAGCCGACCAACAGCCACGGAAACCTAACCTAACCTAACCTAACCTAACCTAACCTAACCACTCGATTTTCAATCGCCTAGAAGAGGACTAGACTCTCTCAATTTTCGTCAAAGATAGCCTATAATTTAACCTTCCAAATAACCAAAACTCGAAATACCCCCTTTTAATAGTTTCCGAGAAATTAATTTTTAGAACTTTGAGATTTTTCGTCACCCTGAAATTTTGAATCCGCAATATCATACCCATTCGATACACGCTTTGACCGAAATTTTCAATAATTAATTTAAATAGTTCCACTTTGAATATCTTCAAAATTCTTTTTGCATATTATAGTTCAGTCTTTCAGCTTCACGCTGATACCAATTTTGTCCATCTCCGATAATACCACAACACCCAAACTCGACTTTGAAGTTTTGCGAAAAATTTTCCATAGTAAAAATTCCGGACCTTAGGTGCACTTTTGGTGGAATTTTACTATGGAAAATTACGTAACTTGAAAATCGACTTTTGGTTATCGGAGATATTCAAATTTTGATTTTTGCTATATATTGAGATAGTTTCAAAACCGATTTGCATTATATAAAATTTTGATTTTTCCTTAGATATATATTTATGTTATTAATTTGAAAATTTTGATTTTTGGTAGT
>JADPWL010002471.1:0-17134 GCA_019059595.1 Marasmia exigua | reverse complement strand
TTTCATTCTCCGTGATGGTGTTGATGTCAATGTTGCGCACCATACGGGAGAAGGCACGGAAGTTGGTTCCTTGAAGACTCATTAGCTCGTCAGTTTTCGATAATCCGCCAGTTTCAGTAATAGCAGGAACTTCTTCTGATTGAGTAATTTTTCGGAGATCTTCTTTAATTTTTTCATATTTTGAGGCAACAGTTTCGTAAGACTTGGACGTGAAGTAGTGATCAGAGGTATCTTCAAAAGTTAGAAGTTGGTTGTGATTAACTTCAAACTCACTCCATAGTGCTTCCAGAGCTTCCAGGCGTTTTAGTCCATACTCCTTTGTTTTGCGGCTGGGGGAGTCCTTCTTGAAAGTTAACTATGATTTTCTCTATTCCTTCGGTAATGATCTGTTGTTTCACAAGTAGGTTCTTCATGTTGTAAGTGGGAAGGTTTCACTTGTGATCGTTGTCCAGGTGCTGTTAGCCCGTGACTAGGATGCCTATACAGTATGTGCGACTTCTTAATCTTCCGGTGAGACCAGCTTCTGGGAGGCCAGTCAACCGATTCGCTACTGCAGATTTATCACTTATCACGATTTAACAGGTGTTTGCTGATGATGAATCCGGCTCGAAGAATGTAAAGGTTGTGTCCTTTACTAATAGATGTAAGTAATTGTAGATAGAAATAAGTTAGGTAAGTACCTATGTATGTAGTTGTAAGTTAGCGTAGTAAGTTTTGGCGGGAGCGGAATGTTGAATAAAAGTGTCCGTCACCGTATAGAGAGTTTATTGTACTAAAAGTAAAATGATTACAAAATAAATATAAACAATTGATTCGCGGCCGTCAGCAAATTCATTATGTAGAGCGTGCTCGTACAAAACATTTTGAACTTTTGAACGCACGCTTAAGGCGGGAAAAAGTAATTGCTTTATAGAATTTTATCATTTGAAAAATAAAATAAATTAGAAAGTTTTTATTTTTTCCTTACACACTTTGGGGGCCGCCGTGGCCCGGGGCCCCGTATAATTGATAGGGTAGATACGGCGGTAGCTACGCCTCTTGTCATCATAGAAATCAAGTCATCGCTACTATGATGGGATTAGGCTTAATCACCACGCGCTGGCCTATTGCGGATTGGTGATCATAAACCCGAACTATGTTCGAAAAATTTGAAACATACCTTTGCTCGACCTGGGAATTGAACCTAGGACCCCAAGATCATGGGCCCGGTACTTAAACCATTAGTTAGACCAACAGGATATTTTTAATTTATTTATTTACATTCAATTCATAGGTTTCATACAGTATACACAAGACAAGCACAAGTAAAATAATTACAATTAATAGAGGCATGCCTCGTTCATATCGTGTAGTTTAATAAATAAACACCCGACAACAGGTTATACATCCTGTCCTTGGGGTTTGAATGAAACTATTGGAATATCTACAGAATGGGGGCTATCGCGTGTGAAATGTCCGCTAGATGGCGTGCCTGTACGAACCGAGGTCCAACTTTAACATCATTGGCTGATTTATTCGTTAATTGACACATCACGTCTAAGAATACCTATCACCTTGTAGATGGACCTCAGACCTATAGTACGCTATCTTGCGGATTTTAGCACGCGATAGCCCCCATTGAGTCCATTTACAAAGTGATTGGTTATATTTAAACGTGACATGTCAAATTGCATCTCAGGAACCCAATTCTCGGGTTTGTGACATTTCTTTTCATACGACATATATCACTAAAACATAGTTTTTTTGTATGATTTTCAAGTGATATCCGCCATGTTTTTGAAATGTCACAAACCCGAGAATTGGGCTCCAGGAGCCCAATTCTCGTGCTCGTAATATTTATTTTCATACGACATATAACACTAAACACATTTTTTTTTGTATAGTTTTTAGGTGATATCCGCCATGTTTTCAAAATATCACGAGCACGAGAATTGGACTCTTGGAGCCCAATTATCGTGCTTGTGACGCCCTGTTGGTCTAGTGGTTTAAGTACCGGGGCGTGATCGCGGGGTCCTGGGTTCGATTCGTGGGACGAGCAAAAAGGGTTTCGAATTTTTCGAACATAGCTCGGGTTTGTGATCACCAATCCACATTTGGCAAGCATGGTGATTAAGCCTAATCCCATCATAGTAGCGATGACTTGATTTCTATGATGGAGGCCTTTGCCCTGCAGTGGGACAGCTGATACTTTACTTTGCTTTTTTATAGTTCTTATGGTTTTCATGCGACATCCGCCATTTTGATTTTTAATTATTTTTATTTAATTGTATTCATTTATATTGAATATTAAATCGAAAATGTTAATGTAATTATTTTATTATTAATATTATATTTGAACTCACCGCTAGAGTTGTCGTTGTGCGGCGAGTAGTTGCGGCGCGCCAGGTGGCGGTAGCGCGCGGCCCGCCTCGGCGCTGGAGAACGACGTGCCCACCGACAGCCCACTGCGACATAACCAGTACCAACGTGCATTTAGGAAACCATTCTTATTTTCACGTGATATACAAATGCTTTCAAGAACGACCTCTAGACGGATTTTTAATTAAACAAAGTGATTTGACAGTTGCTAACGTCAAATCCCCATACATTTTGACATTTTGCATTTTGAAAATGTATGGGAATGACACATTGATCTATGAATCTCCCAATTAACAAAGTTTGTGTTGTCTAAATGTGTATGTCAGTGTACGTTCTGTTTGTTTTAGGTGATGTTTAATAATAACCCAAACTCAATCATCTGAAGAGAACCAGCTCATTTCTCAACAAATTTCTAAGGAACGTGTCTCTTTAATCACTTGACATTGGCAGAGTTGTCTCGTAAGAGCAACAGCAAGCCATAAAAAAAAAAGACACGTTGACATCTAACAGCTTACTTCGTCTAACTAAAAATCGACTTTAGGCGTTATTTTCAAACAAAACTTTTTAAAAACACGGTAATAAATAAATCCAAAGGAAGTTTCTGAGATTAAAGTCCGTAAAAGGAGATCCTCGGACTTTCATAACTATATTTTTTTTCCAAATATGAAAGAGCAGGCCAATAAAAATAGTTTGCTTTAGCTTGATTAAAATTAGAATTGGTGTCACAGAAAAATGACCTTTACGTAATAGCAACAAAAATCTATGGAATAAAACTTGGTTAAATGATGAACCTTACGTTCATTAAAATAAAAGTCAAGTGACTGTCATTCTAATCAAGTTATATTTTACGGAGTATACAGACCGACAAAGATCAGAAGGCACTTCGGTGACATTGACATGGGGGCGCTGTACAATATTTTTTCTATGGGAAATGTCATAAGCACTGACACTCAAGTAAAGGAAACAGCGTTAGTTCCGATTTTTGCCACGTGCCAAATAACAAATAACAGTGATCGGACTGTTATCAGCGTACTTGTGAGTGCAATGGGCGTACCATCATATAATTCGTCTGCCACCTATCAATAAAATAAATGAAAGTCTAGGTAATCAATTTTGTCTGTTTTGTTTGTTACCTAGTTCCTCTCGGCTGGAGTTATTCCGCAGCGAGGCGCCGCTGTCGTAGGCGGCGCTGGTGTGCTTCTGCAGTACTTTGATCATAGCGTCGCGCTCCGCAACCTTCGACTCCATTTCTTTCACCCTGCAAAACGGTACCATTTTCTAAAGAAAATTCATTTTATCGCCCACACGCGGCAGATATTTGATGTGGGGCGGGTAGGTTACGTTTGAGGTCATTGGTCCTTCGAGCCGCATACATCTAACACTTACACTCTCAGCCTCGTGTTCTAGTGGTTTTGGCCACCTGTGGTGCTGGGAAACGTCCCGGCTTCGTTATCAAGAAATCTAAATACAGTGACGTTGTATGTAAGTTGCAAATAGGCATACTAATACAAATGTGTGGCGTGGGCGGCGGGATTGAATAGGAACTATTGCGTTTGAAAAATCCACTAGATAGAGTAATATTATGAACTGAGATCCATCTAAAAGGTGCTGGTTATTTTTGAACGTAATTTGTAAAATTGACGAACCTAATAGGCGAGTGCAGTAACTAAAGTTGGTATTGACTCAAAAGTTAAATTTATCATACTACGTTTAAATGGATGGCATTAGTTGGCACCACTGCATATCTGGACTACAAGCACTTTAATATTGACTATAAGTTCAAAGGAATGGCTATCGCGTGCGAAAATCCTGAGGCCTCAGGCCTCTAGTGCGCCATCCGGATGATAATGTGATTGGGAAAAATACCCAATCACATTATCATCCGGATGGCGCACTAGAGGCCTGAAGATGAGATGATGGAGATGTGATATGTTTGATTGTCAACTAACGAATAATTCAGCAAATGTTGAAGTTGGACCACGATTCACAGGCACGCTATCTAGCGGATTTTTCTCACGCGATAGCCCCCATTGGCACCACCTTCTATGCGCACGTGGTCCGTCCCCACCCCCCTACACAAAAATAAATCCCCTTAAAAAGCTCTCCCCGCCTATGTCCTATAAAATTCCCTTACACAAAAAATAAATTACACTCCGTGGTCAGTAGCACCGAACTGTGAATAAAGGAGAGATGGGACGTGATAGTGACCTGCTCTCGAGGTCGGCGACCTTCTTCTGCGCGGAGTGCAGCTCGTCCATGTGCCGGATCTTCTCGCTGCGCGCCTCCGCCATTAGCCGCTCCGACTCCGCCGACGTCTTCTCCAGCGCCGCGATCTTCGCGTCTCTGTGCCATACAGTTTTGTATCGATTAATATAAAACCCTGTGTGGGTGTTTTCTATGTATTATAAGTATGTATTTACAAAAAAAAAAAAGTATTTTATGTATATATTTGTATTCCCACTGTTGATTCTGATATTCGTAACACAGGTGCTTGAGCTACCTATCTCGGAGTCAGATCAATGTATGCGATGTTATGAAATATTTATTTAATTATTTATTTGAACCCGGTTCACACTTATTCCGCGCGAACACTAGATAATTATAGCAGCGGCATATATGCGAACCAGCAACACACTTCGCGTTCGCGGCTTCACGCGCGAATCGCGTACTAAGAGTATGAGCATGAACGCATGTTACGGGTGATTCTCCGAAATTTGACCTTCTGGTTTCTTCGCGTCTGATTTCTATGGGCATAGTTTATATTGAAATCAGAAGAAGTTTGAATTGAAAGAAGGGTAGGTGTCTTTACGTGTGCTTATTTCAATTTAAAATTCTAATTTGAATAATATTTTTGAGCCCATGGAAGAAACCGGAAGGTCAAATTTCGGTGAATCACCTTTACCTAAACTCGACACAGATCCACGTGTGTTTAACCCGTGCGAATTTTACTGTACATCCTAAAATTATTAAAAAAAAACTAGGACCGCGGGTTAAGCTCCACTTTTAAATTTTATAGATAGATGACCTGATCACGATAGAAATTTCTCTAGGACTTCATAGATGCTTCTTGAATGAATGAATGAATGAATAAAACATTTATTGGCACAAATAACAACACATACAATAAACAATTAAAAAAAACAAACAGTATTAACAAAATAAAAAGAACACAATATAAAAAAAAAAATATGATTAACATTGTGCCAATAGGCGCCCGCTCAGCATTAGTCGCGCCGTGTCATTGCTGACACGTCGCGACGCTGATATTCTGCGGGAGACCCTGCGGCATATCGTGTGCCTGCTCACGAAAGGAAGGAAAGAAGGGAGTTGTAGCAACACAAACAAAAAAAATTTAATACCCACCTAACTGAACAGTCACATAATATGCGCCGGGGTATGAGAGAAGAAAATAAAACGTATAAGTAAAATTATTCAAGAAATTGATAGAAGGAAGAAAGTACGACGAGAAAATTATTGACAGTAAATAAACAAAGACAAAGGAAGATAAAAACATAAAGACTAACTAAGAAGAAAATATATATATATACATATACACATACATATACATACATACACATATACATACATATATACATACATATGCATACATACAAATAAAATATCATTTCATTTAATTTAATCGATTCTTTCAATTGGTTGTTCGAAAACATTCAATTGGAAGAATCGACCAATCGAAACGACCCACACTATCGGTTGCTTCTGTCACAGACGTTTGCCTTTCCTTTAGAAAAAAAAATAAATAAATAAATAAAAAAAAAGTCTATGTCATGTCATTATGGCGGAAGAGTACATAAATAATAATTATCGGCATAAAACTACCATACTATTTGGGCGACGCCCTGCCACGTATCTGATGACATGGCACCATGTGTTCACTTGTGAAAATTTTGTTATTTAAGCTGTTGATAAAGTTTTACCGGACTCAGGAAGTGTGTTAGTTGGGTTGAGACTTGGGAGTGACACAATGTTCAGCGTGGTCACAAACGCAAATTACTAGGCATGACGCACATTAACTGCAGGTAAGAGTCAGATTTATATTGTCAGCCATACAAATACCAAGCAGTAAAACTGACATATTATTTTGCTAAAATTTTAGGACGCGCCAATAACCTAAAAAAAGAACAAAATGAGTGACCTCTGGTACCATGACGCTGTGGTCCCATGAGTGCAAGGATTTCGAACACAATCAGTATACAATGCGAAGAATGGCTGCCGCGGGAGGGAGGTCCAACCCCCCCCTAGTGCCAGGATGAGACGACCAAATTCCGCGTACTCGACGCGCATGACCCAGTGGTAAGCACGCACCCACTGTCAGCTTTTTGTAAGTGCAGAAGATGTTGTTTGAAGTGCTTTTTAAATGTGCATCTTACTTTCAGTGCGCGCAAAGGCGGAGGAATATTATTCCAGCAACGGCTTGAGGCGTATCTGAAAGATCCGCGGAATGCCACCAAGCGATGCCGTGGTGTAACAAAGAACAGAGGTGCATGTTCTTCTCTGATACCTGCAGCGATCCTGGGACCACTTTACCTTATCAAACAAGTACCTTGGCGTGCCAGATGAGATCAGTCCAAAACAGCATGGTTGCCAGGTGCAGTTTTCTCCTTGCTTCCATTTTGATTATATTAGCGGAGTTTAAAAAAGGGGGTAATGTGTGAGCGTGGAGGCACCTTGAAGCAGAAACGTGCGCATGCATTCTGCACCCTCTGCACAAGCTTTGCAGTTCTAACCAAGAGACACGGCCCATAGACTGTATCACAATAATTAAGTCTGCTGAGTACTAGGGACTCACAAAGTGCCACTCTAAGCTTTTCACTCAAGTATGGCCTGAGCTTATAAAGCAAACTTAGCCTATAAAAACAGTTCCTTGCACACTTTGATATATGGCTTTCAAATCTTAGGTGGCTATCAAAGGTTAGTCCAAGGTTTCTCGCTTTGTCAACCCTTTCTATCCTCTCCCCGTCAATGACCACATTAAAGGAAACTTTATCAAACTGGGCAACATTGTTTGGTGAACCTATAAGAATGAGTTTTGATTTTTTTGCATTGAGGGTAAGCGAGTTTCTATCACACCAATCAGAGATTCTGTCCAATTCAGCATTGATCAACTGAACAGCCTCAGCACTGGCAGATGGGGCAAAAGGAAGGTATAGTTGTAGGTCATCTGCATATAGATGATAATGGCTGTATTGGATGCACCTAATTATGTCCGCACTGTACAAAATATACAGGATAGGTCCCAAGATTGATCCTTGTGGAACACCCCTACTCACCGGCTGCATCCTCGATCTGATCACAGTGCCATTCATCTGTTTCAGCTCCACGTATTGCTGTCGATTGGTTAAGTAACTGTGGAACCACCTCACAGAGGTAGTGTCAAGGCCATAGTAAGATAGTTTGGACAGCAGTAGTGGTATGCTGAGCGAATCGAAGGCACGCGAAAAGTCAAGTAGCAGTAGCAGAGATAGTTTCCCCTGATCCTGAGCCGCTAAGAGATTGTCAACAACGTCAGCAAGGGCAGTTGCAGTTCCATACCCCTTACGGAAGCCCGACTGATAGTGTGGAAGAATGACATGCTTATCCAGGTACTTTGTTAATTGGTCGCACACAATTTTTTCCAAGATCTTCGATAGGCAGGGCAGGATACTAATTGGCCTTAGTTCATTTAACGAGGTTGGCTGGCTGGTTTTAGGCAGTGGCTTTACAATAGCTATTTTCCAGGATTCAGGAAAAGTGCTATCCAAAATTGATCTATTTACTATTGCTGTAATGACATCCAACGAATGAGGCAGAGTCAGCAAAAGCATATCCAGCGTTATGCCATCATGACCTTGAGCATTAGACCTAAGCCTCTTGATGGTTTTAAGTACCACCTCTGAGTCAACCGTTTGGAGCTGAAAGTGAGCTTTATCACCATGTCTGTGATGCTCAAGGTAGGACAGCTGGGAAATCGTTACTTTATCCCTACCGGGAACATTTAGAAAATGCAGGTTAATTGAGTCAGGTTGATGCAATGAATGTGGCAAGTCAGTAGGTTCATTGCTGCTTATCTGTAGTGTCTTTTTAAGGTTTTTCCATAGCAGTTTTGGTTCATGCAAGTTTCTGTTAATATGTTGAGAGAAAAAACATGTTTTTTCTCTCTCCATTGCTTGTGATACCAGCTTTTTCATTGACCTGTAGCTATCCAAATTCTCTGTAGTGTTGTTTTTTTTATACCTACTGTGATATTTGTCTCTGCATCGCATCATTTCTTTGATTGTGTCCGTTATCCAAGGGTGAGGAGGGTGGTTGAACTTCCGCGTTCTTATTGGAGCATGGAGGTCAAACAGACCCCTAATGCACCCACTAAAGGCTGTGACCATCTCACTCACTCCATCCATCTCATAAAGGTTTGCCCAGTTGACAGCACTGAGATCTGAGTAAAACAGGTTTATAAGGATGTCTTTGAGCGGTCTGTATGTAATCATTACTGGGTCTATCCTTTTCTTTTTAATCTTTAGTTTCGCCACCAGCATAGCATGTCCCCCCAGATCAGGTGAGTGCTTCACTGTAACCCCACAGACGCCCACATTAGTACAGATGACGTCAATCAGGGTAGCACTGTGGTTTGTGTAGTGTGTGGGTTCTTGTACGCACTGATTGAGGCCAAGGCTATACATGCACTGTGAGAACTCTCTGCATCTGCCACTCCCCACATCTAGGAGATTGATGTTAAAGTCACCAGTTAGCACAACACCGTCATGACCTGAGAAAGAGGTGACCGATTCTGTTATGGCATCCAGGAATAGGTCCGTGTCTTGCCATGGAGGTCGATAGGCAGTACCTACCAGTATATTCATATTGTTAACTCGTACAGTGATCCACATCTGCTCGACAGATGGTACAGTGTTGGGATGGGTGCAGATTTTTATGTTCAGGCCTTTTTTGATGTAGAAACCAACACCTCCCCCACGACCCCCCCTCATATGGCTAGGTCTAGGTATGTGTCTCAGACGATATCCAGGCAACTTAGGAGCCCTATCCTCCTCCCCCACCCGTAACCAAGTCTCATTGATGGCCATGATATCAGGTGCCAACTCTTCCACAGCCACCATGAACTCCTCTTGCTTTGTGCTCAGTGACCCTGCATTAAATAAGCCTACCAACAAATTCTTCAACCCAAGGCCTGTGACATATATAGAGAGCTGAAACACCTGTGTGTACTACCTGTGCGGATAAAGAATGGGATTATAAATGGCGGCGCATCTATTCACTTCTCGCTCGCACACTATTTGCGTCTATACTCGCACTCGTGGGTACTGACTGCAAAAAAAAAAAATCTGCGTTCCCTTCCCTGTCGCATCAGTCAGGTTTCGCAATTTTGTGAGCTAGACGCGTTGTCTGTTTTTCCGTGGTTTTGAACCTTTCGTTATTTTGTCATTTGTTATTGTTTGTTGCAGGGTTTGAAGTGATAATTATCATTGATAATTATCTTTGATAATTATCAAGATAATTATCAAGATAAATATTGGTTGATAAATATCTTGATAAGTATAATCGAAAATATTTGCCATTTGTTATTCAGATACAGAAAACCCCCGTCCAGTTAACGCAGTTGAGGTTGATGAAGATGATATTCCACTCATCAATTTATTTTAATTAGATAAGTACAAGTATTATCGTTGTAAAAGTATTATATAATTAGTTGATTAACTGCTCGTATTTTGGTTTGCAAGTTATTACACACGAAATTATAAAATAAAAAAATAAAAGTTGATCTTGATTGTAAAATGTCTCTAACTTATTTAAATCACTTGATTCTAACGTAAAATATTGATATGTAATATCAGTTAAAAAAGGATTACTAGGCTTATATCTGTTTGATAATTATCGGATAATTATCTGATAATTATCTTGATAATTATCTCGATAATTATCAAAGGACATATTTATCTTGATAATTTCAAACCGTGGTTTGTTGTTATAGTTTATTATTAATTTGTATGTTAAATAATTGTTTTGTTAGTTATTTATTGAGTATAGATAGTGTTTTATTAAGATATAGTTACAATAGGATATAGATATAGTTAAGATATACTTATTACAATCTTTTATTTTATGTATAAATCATAAACTGTTCTAACGCAATCTATATTCAATACTAATATTATTAGCTAAAGAGTTTGTTTGAACTCGATGAACTCAGGATCTACTGGACCGATTTCAATAATTCTTTCTCCATAGGAAAGGTACGTTAGGTGGTCATAGGCTATGTATGTACCACGGGCGAACCCGGGGCGGACCGCTAGTAAATACATATTTACTTGAGAACAAATTCGTTTATAAATGCCATAACATTATATAATCTGCAATCTGAATAATTTTCATACATTTTTTATATACAGTCAAAAAGACTCCAAAATAATAAAACCTATAAAACATAGGTACTCGTACATTAATAGTATTTTAATTAATAACATTTATTAATTTATTTAAAAAAAAAACAAAACAGTTTCAACGGTAATGATATTTTATACTGAAAAACGTCAGTTATAAGTTTTCAAACCGTCTATGCTGACGGTACCGGCTCCACGCGCCGCCATTTCTAATCCCATTCTTTATCCGCACGGATAGTATAGTCAGTAAGATATGATGTACTAAGAGATATTAAGGAATGTGTAATGTGAATAATGTGATATAATGATATATTAATGATGGAATGTGTAAATAAATGCAATTTCAATGATGGTGTGTATAGGATGGTGTAAATATTGTATACAATATGTAAATATATGAGTAGAATAGTTTGCTTGTATAAATTAATTCTTCCTGTAAAATTAGACATGGACATACTACTATAATAGGAAAGAAGACATAAACACTGACAGATTGCAGATGGCAAAGACATGAGATATACAAATAATTTTGATATTAAAGCGAAGGTGAGAGGTCTCTTTGAATGGAACGTAAAATAACAATCAATTGTCCTATAGATAATGTTAGTATTAACAATGCTTTTCATGTTACAGAGTCCAAGCACATAATGGAGTCATATCACGACTCTGGCGATGTCATCAAGGGACCGCAGCTGGTAGGCTTGAGCGCCGTCAGCCTTACGAACGAAAATGCGACCCCTTCTCGTCCAAGAGTAGCGCCACTGCTGTTTGCGGCACTCCTCGCGCACCTGATGGAAGAGCTGGCGGTTCAAGCGGGTCAAACGTTCATTAACGAAGACTCTTCCCCCGCCTTCCGCCGTCAGCGTGCGGCGCACGCGCGCGGCCTGCAGCAGCTGGTCCCGGAGCTGGCGGCGCGCCAGCCGCACCACGACGCGGCGCGCGCGCCCGCCCTCGGCCGGCGGCGCGCCCACACGCTCTGCGAACACGACGTCCCGCTCCTCCAGTGTCACTCCCAGGCGCCCGGCGAGCACCGCCACGCTGTGCACGACGTTTTCGCCCTTAACCTCCGGCAGGTGGCCGATCTCCAGGTCCGAGAGTAACGACTCCTGGTCCCTTTCGTTCAGCTGGAGCCTGAGCTCCGATACGGTGCGCTCCAGTTCCGTCACCAATCCCGGCGACCCATCCGATACTGTGTCCACTTGACGCTGTCCAAGGGCCTCGACCTTCCGTTCGACGTCGTCGATGCGCGCCGACACAGTCTCACTGTTATGAGTCGATTGACTCTCAATGGCCCTCACCCTCTCGTCTAGACTGCTCACGTAACTTTCGCAGCGTGCCATCCTGCCCGACAGCTGTATCACGCTATCATTGAGCGCGGCGATCTGAGCCCTGGTGGCCTTAAGCTCCTCACGCATCTCATTTCTAAAAAGTCGGAGCTCATTTACAATGTGTGCGGCATCGTTGGGGGATAATGATGACGTACCGCCGGGAATCCCGCCAGTCAGCTGGGTGGTCTCAGCCGCGGGAAGAGTCATGTCTTCCTCCTGAATGTGGCTCATATCTAGAGACATGACAGATTCATCCATATTGACGAGCTGATGTCTGGTAGTAGTTTCACGGCGAGTTGTTATGTTGTCATGCCCCAAGACCTCCGACGCTGCCTTGACAGGAGTCTCAGAGTTGTCACCCCTCCTGCGCTGATTACAAGTGCACTCCGGACAGACCCATTTACTCTTATGCTCTGTAGACATGGTATTAAAAAATCGACATTCAGGCACATTTCCGCAGTCTATATCCCAGAATTGTAAGCATTTGCTGCATCGCAAAAAACGTCGGTCTGTGATATTCCTCCGACATCCCGCGCAGACAGGTTGTTCTCCTACCAGTGATGACCTCTCCCGGGAAGCTGGGTTATTAAACATTCTGTGTATTTAAGTATAAAATTCCCAAGAAAAAAAAAAGTGAAAAGGAAAATATATATATTTATTTGTATTTATTTATATACTTTTTTAATAATAAAAAAAGAAAAAAAAAACAAAAGCAGTAGAAGTTATTGTCTCTCATAGGATTAGAACCAGCGCCCACTGACGTATTCTGCCTTGCGCCGTAACCACTCGGCTAGAGTGCTTGTTAGTCGAAACGTAAATTTAATGGTCTCTTGCCGGTCGCAGTGGGATGGTTTTGGCTATCTGAGGCGGGTGATAGATAAAATATTTTTATGCACTGACACTAGCACTAGCTTCGTACCGCCGATCACTGATGATTTTTGATGATTTTCGATATAAAACCTGTGTTATTGCTAGGTGCCGATAGCGTAGGCGATGCGTTGTATCACCAAGTACACAAAGATGCCGCTTCTTCTTCCTTCCGTAAACTTTTTCAACAGATTTAGATTAAAATTTTAGAGAGCAATCAAAACACGTCTTTCCTTGTCTAGCGTTTCCGCATACCCACCTTCTTGAATTCATTATTTCAAGAATTTGGCCCACCTTTCTTGTTACTAATCAGGCTTTGCACAACCAAACACTACCGATGAAGACAGCATATTATTAATATAATCATTAAAATGAATCATGAAAATAATGAGATCACCAAATGTAATATCCTTTCCTATTAGAAACTCCTAGTAAACACATTTTTTCGCAGTTCAACCCAGTTTAAGTTTGGCAGATACATAGTAATACTTGGTAAAGTCTTGGGCAATATCTATCCCTATGTATTTTATGAGGTCGAAAAAGGTACTGTTACACATGCTTATTTACATGCTTAAAGCATGCTATTTTTGAGCAAGTGCTACTTGTGTAGTACAGTGTACACATGTATCGACGGACATGCTACTAATAAGCATGCTAATTTTAAGCATGGTCAAAAATCGCACGCCGGTAGATTTTTTAGCATGCTATCTGCAGTGCGGGTGGAAGGGGGAGTGTGGCGGAGTACTTTGCACGTGTAGACAGGTTTGCTTATTTTAAGAATGTTAATAGATGGCTAATAGCACGCGTATTGATAGCTAATGTGGACAGCTCAATTAGCAGGCCCATATTTGGCATGCTCGTTAACCCATCTATTGCCTTAGCCAATATTATGAACTTGTACCGAATGCCTTGTATTAAACGCGGTAACGATACGTTGACTCGATATCGCGTCCACGGCACCTCCAATAGAATTCGCGTTTTCGGCACATGAATCTTAAATGCTATAGAAAATTGCTATTTTTTTTTCTCAAATGGCTTCAGTAACATTTGAAGTGCACTGCTATAAATGTTCATCATTTCAGCCAATAGACGTCCACAGCTGGACATAGGCCTCCCCCAATGTTCTCCACACAGATCGGTCCTGTGCCGCCCGAATCCAATGGATTCCCGCGATCTTCACCAGATCATCGGTCCACCTTGTAGGGGGCCTGCCACGGCTGCGACTTCCTGTACGTGGCCTCCATTCGAAGACCTTTCCGCCCCAACGGCCGTCTGTTCTCTTCGCTATGTGCCCTCCCCATTGCCACTTGAGCCATGCAATCCTTTGGACTATGTCTGTGACCTTTGTTCTCCTGCGGATCTCATCTTTTCTGATACGATCACGCAGGGAGACTCCGAGCATAGCCCTCTCCATTGCTCTTTGGATGACTTTGAGCCTCCTTAATCGGCTCATTGTAAGCGGCCACGTTTCGGTTCCGTATGTCATCACTGGCAACACACACGCATTGAAGACTTTCGTCTTGAGACACTGCGGTAGATGGGCCGAAAATATGCTGCGTAGCTTCCCGAACGCTGCCCAGCCGAGTTGGATTCGTCGATCGACCTCTTTCTGGAAGTTGGACTTACCAAGCTGGACTTTTTGTCCGAGGTAGATGTACTCGTCCACAACTTCCAGTGTAGAACTCTTCCAACCTTTACAAGAGTGGTTACGACATGGGAATTCAACATAATTTTCGTCTTGTCCATGTTCATTTTCAAACACACTTGTTGGGAGACTCTACTGAGATCGTCAAGCATTGTGCCTAAGTCTTCCAAGGTCTCAGCCATGACTACGATATCATCTGTGAATCGAAGATGCGTCATGTACTCGCCATTTATATTGATGCCAAGTCCATCCCAGTCCAGAAGTTTAAACACGTCCTCCAACAGAATGGTGAACAATTTCAGCGATATAACGTCGCCCTGTCACACAGGAATCAAAACCCATACCCCTCCAGCGAAGTGTCGCCCTGACACCTCGCTGGAGGGGTATGGGTTTTGATTCCTGGTCCTGAAGATCACCTGACCTGAAGGTGACCTGAAGTCACCGCGCGCGGGTTTAGGACCAAAAAAAAAGATGGACTGACATTGTGGCGTTTCCTTACAATGACTGCAACACTTGTATGTATCGGCAGTCTATTTGGAGAGACTGTAGCACGGCACAGGTCTCGACAGAGTCGAAGGCTTTCTCATAGTCCACAAACGCTAAGCATAATGGCAGATTATACTCTTCGGTCTTCTGTATAACCTGCCGCAGCGTATGTATCTGGTCTATAGTGCTGTATAAATGTTCATTACCAGTTATTTGCTTGAAACATTTTTATAAGTTAAGTAATTTTATGTATGTTTAAGTTCATATTATAAATTGTTATTTTATCCCTAAGGCTAATCCTATCAGGCCGGGATGACCTTGGCGATCCGTAAAGGCGATCGCGTGGATAAACTTAACTATTCATGTTAAAATTAATTTTCACTAGCGTTATCCGGACGCGATTATGCGTCCAAGGCATGGTGCGAGAAAAACATTGATTTAAATAATTTTAAAATATCATGTCATAACCAGAAGCCCCTTTAAGACTGTAAACTTATAATTTAGATATATGTATACTGTAAATTTCAGATTATTTTCTCTTGCAACGAGGAAAAACTTTAGCACTAGAAAAACAGTTTGCTAGGACGCGAATTCGCGTCTAAGGCATTTAATGGGTTACGGTGACGGTTAGGGCACACTAGCAACGCCAATCGATTTTCAATTTTAGCTACTAAACCGGATCTATTTTAAACAATTTCGGGGTTACAATTTCTCGACAAACACTTATACTATTTATTAAATAACCATGCTCAAATTATGGGTCCGTTTTTGTGCGCAAACAATTGATTCACGCCAAGACTGGCCGCTTTTGGCGTGAATTAATTTTTCGGGCAGTAAAATGGACAACATTTCAAAATTGCTAAGCTCTGAAACAAAAAATACCATTTCTTTATTTACTTTTCCGCTGCGCGAATATGTATTTATTAATTTTTTATGTTGCTTATTTACTGAGAAAAAAATTAAAAACTAAAAAACGTAAGATGACGTCATCGGACGGCAGAATGTAAAATATTTCTTTGCCTAGCACATTATAGTTTTAAATTTACGAAATGCCAAACCCATGACATGCAACTGTCAAAAAAAAGACAACTTGTCAACGTTGAATGAATGAATGACGTTGACATTGTTGACACTAGTATTATTTACCTTTGACAGTAGTACCTTTTTTTTATTAAAACAATGATAAGCAAAGGAATATCGCTGTATTCAGCCGTCCGATGACGTCATTTGGCGCTTACGTCTATTTAGAATATAAAGAAATTTAATAATTATTTTATGCATGAAAATGGAACAAATTTTGAAAAAAGAAAAAATATGGGTCCGTTCATTTTATGTATATTTTTATATAAAAAAACAATATGGACATGTTAAAAATATGAAATGTTGTCCATTGATTCGCGCCAAAAGCGGCTAAAGTTGCAGTGGCCGGTGAAGCTGTACTGACTTGGGTATGGAGGCGGCGGAGACGGCGGCCTGGCGCAGCGCGGCCTCCTCCAGGTAGCGCTGCTCCCACTTGGCGCACTCGCCCTCCAGCGCCAGCAGCCGCTCGTCGCGCTCGCGCACCAGCCGCCGCAGCTCCGCCTCGCCCGACCCGCCCGACCCGCCCGAGCCGGAGCCGCCGCAGTTGCACTCGCGTTTTCTGTTAGTCAAAAATCTATATATATAAAAGGAGAACCTGAGTGACTAGGAATGCACCTACAGCCCAAACTACTGACCCTAGGAACTTGAAATTCGAAAAGGGGGTTCCTCGCAAAAAAAAAGTAAGGTTAAGTTGCACTCGCGTTTTCTGTAAGTCAAAAATCTATATATATAAAAGGAGAACCTGAGTGACTAGGAATGCACCCACAGCCCAAACTACTGTCCCTAGTAACTTGGAATTCGGAAAGGGGGTTCCTTTACTAATGAAAGTGAGCACTAAGAAGGGATTTTTGAAAATTCAACCCTTCAGGGGGTAAAAGGGGGGTTAAAAGTTGTATGAAATGTCCACCATTTTTGATTTTAGGATTATGAAAATTTGTGTTGAGACCAATATTTTAAAATAAAAAGTAAGCCAACAA
>JADPWL010002469.1:0-14961 GCA_019059595.1 Marasmia exigua | reverse complement strand
TGGCAGGCCCCCACAAGGGTGGTACGATGATCTGGTGAAGATTGCGGGAACATGGATGCGGGTGGCACAGGACACGATCTGTTGGAGGAACATTGGGGGAGGCCCAGTCCAGCAGTGGGACGTTATATTGGCTGAAATGATGATACATTTGCTTAGTATTGAATTCTAAGCATTTGTTAGCTAATTACGATATTCAAATGGTTATTTCATAGTAAATGCTATGGATGTTTGCAGCTTTTCAAGGGCGGGCGGTAGTAGTGATTTTATTAAAGCCTAGACATAAATAATAAAAAAAGTAAGACAACATCCCTGTGTGTGCCAAAAAAGGCGGTACTCAGCAATAGTCGGTGCTGAATCTAAAAGACTAACCACGACGCTGATTTTCATTGGATGACATAAACATTATGCAATGGAAGCCTAACAGATACTTGCACCTTGACTTGTAAAAAATCAGATTTTCATAGCTTTAAAACACACGAAGTAAACATAGGAAAATTCATTTGTAGGATAGACATTAACAATGTTTAATAAGTGATATCCAAAAAAATGATTATTTAGCCGTAACATAAGTTTAAGTTGCTATGTAAAACATGCCTAAATAGGCAAGGTCAAGAAGGCTACTAGGAAGTAGATGAATTATTTTGAATGATAATAATAACTATCCTGACCTGTCCTCTAATGTATAATTCATTTAATTTTGCAAACGATACTGATTATAAGCATTGTGTGGTCATTACTGTCACTGTAATCATAAGTTCCAATGGTATAAAGAATGAAAATTCTAATTAGCCATATATTTGAAAGCGTAAACTAGAGTTTCTGCTGGTTCTTCTCGGTAGAAATTGACATTCCGAATCAGCGGTAGATTAGATAACATTTTGGAATTCATCAAATGTTCTGTATGGACTTATTGGAGTAAGTGAAGATGATTTTGTCTTTTTGATTATTGGAGAAATCGCAAACTTGAGCCTAGTCTAATCGTCAAGCGCGTCAAAATACGGACCGATGAGGTTCAAAACGAGAGAACGATTACCGTCCTAATTCCGCTCAAAAATTCAATTCGACAGGTAACAAGAGAAAACAAGACACCCAATAGGAACAGGACAAAAGGTGCGGCCACTCCGACAAGATAAATATTTTTCGTCCAAAGCGGGGTTTCGGCCAAACTCGAACAAGTTTCGTCGAGTGGAAGAAGTCGCGCATTACTCCCGACCCGAACCTTTTATAAACTGCTGCGGACATTTTGCTTCGAGATAATTAAACAAACTAAAATGTAAACATTTAGGTTACAGATGGGAAAAAGAAGCGATGGTGGCTCAGT
Source organism: Marasmia exigua (assembly GCA_019059595.1). Lineage (NCBI taxonomy): Eukaryota > Metazoa > Arthropoda > Insecta > Lepidoptera > Crambidae > Marasmia > Marasmia exigua. The sequence goes on along the minus strand of JADPWL010002469.1, from coordinate 13,640 downwards.
GGATTAGAAAGCGCCTTCCATACGGAAGTAGGGTTTTGAATCCAATGTTGCAATTATCTTAAGCGGTGTGGGAAAAAATATGAAGAAACCTGCACGGCCTGGATAGTTTCGCAAAATGGTGGATACCTAAAATATTCGAGAGAGGTAATGATTCTGAACAGATGATCTGAATTACCTTGTCTAAAGGTTCGCAAGGTTAGACGGCTGCCACTCTCCCCCCCCCCCCCCCAACACTTCGGTTCCAACGATATTGGTTCTACGGCAAAAATTAACCAGCATACTGTCAGTGGATTTGTAAGAACGATCAATCCATACTCCATTCCTTAGATTCTTTCTATTTTATTTACCATCAAATAACATTACATTTTATACTTCTATTGGCATATAGCATGTGTAATTTAAATGTGAGTGTGTGTCTGTCTGTTTGTCTGTCTTTGACGGCAAAGCTGATCAAAGGATTGACTTTTATTTTAGTGGACACATTTGAAAGGCCTCGCTCGCCTTAGAAAGAGACAAAAATCGCCGTCCCCGGAGAATAAAATGATAATTACAAAAATGCAACTTTTCAGGAGAAATAAAAAACATATATTTGTCTTTTGCTCCTTAAATACTGGACATAGGCTTATGATTGATGACTTTTAAAAAAAGGGATTTTTAGTATGTTAGAAATAATTTAGTGGTACGTACCTTAATATTAAAATAGAGATATTATTCAAGAAATAAAATAATAATAAAAGTAAGTAACCATTTAAAGTCTATAATATCCATTATCATTTTGTTCTCTGTACCGCCTGACCCGAGTCAAATAGAGCACTCGTAACTTGTCATTTTATTCTACTAGGGTTTTAGAGTGCAAATGATAATGATAATACTTTCATATCATCTTATTCTCGTACATATTGTAATTTTTTTTTTCTATTTAGTACTTTATTTTGATGTCTTAATAAAATTGTAACATGTTAATCTACATTAGTTTTATTCAACTAAGTTCAATTATTTGTATTAAAATTTAACTTTGGAACCTAGTCTTGATTTTTAAACTCCTAAAGTCTACTAAATAGTTGTAAAAAAAATAGGGTCTCAGTCCTTAGAATGAAAACATAAAAAAATAGTTAAAACACAATGAGATAAATCAACAGTTTTATTCTATATTCACTTTTTTTGTACCTATTAAATTTTCATTTTCATATAACACGATTTGTTATCAGCCTTTTATTTATCATATAAAATCCGTTCCTTATTTACTGACTCGCAGAAATAAAATAAAGATGATTAATCGTAATGATCTTCCTCATCATCACTTTTGCTACTGGAACACGCTACGCTACGGTCATAAGTCAATGACTCGTAAAAACCGTGATAGTAACTTGGAATATCTCCTGCCTTACAGAGGTACATAAGATCATCATATAAAGCTTTACTTATTGGAATAGACTCGGCGTATAACGTTTTGAGTTCAAGTACATATCCAGGACTTGGGCTTGGTATCTGGTTGGTACCCCGCCGACTTCTTATTCTTCTGGCAGGCTCAGTATTTATTTGAGAGAATTCGGAATCAAAGTTGTATTTGTATTTTAAAATTGATGGATTTGAATGTGAAACATTTACTTCCATAATTTTAGTCCACGATATTTTTTGGCCATCCACATTTTTCAACCAGTTCTTATTATCTATTAACTCCTTTATATTGTAAAACTCTATTTGCGTCATCTCTTTAACTTGATACTTTTTTCCATGAACCTTTGCATTTGTAAGGATTGTGTACATCTGATCAGGCGTATAAACAACTCTGTTTTTCAATTGACGTTCAATATTAGAATACATTCTGGCGTGGTAAGGCTTTTCTTCAAAAAGGGTGACAAATCCCAATTGAAGAATTACAGGCCTATCACGCTGCTGAGCCACATATATAAGCTGTTTTCGAGAGTTATGACGAATCGTCTCGCACGCAGGTTCGACGACTTCCAGCCTCCCGAACAAGCCGGATTTCGAAAAGGCTTTAGCACTATAGACCACATACATACGCTGCGGCAGGTTATACAGAAGACCGAAGAGTATAACCTGCCTTTATGCTTAGCGTTTGTGGACTATGAGAAAGCCTTCGACTCTGTCGAGACCTGGGCCGTGCTACAGTCTCTCCTAAGGTGCCGAATAGACTACCGATACATACAAGTGTTGCAGTCATTGTACGGAAACGCCACAATGTCAGTCCGTCTTCAGGACCAGGAATCAAAACCCATTCCTCTCCAGCGAGGTGTGAGACAGGGTGACGTTATATCGCCGAAACTGTTCACCACTCTGTTGGAGGACGTGTTTAAACTTCTGGACTGGGATGGACTTGGCATCAATATAAATGGTGAGTACATGACGCACCTTCGATTCGCTGATGATATCGTAGTCATGGCTGAGACCTTGGAAGACCTAGGCACAATGCTTGACGACCTCAGTAGAGTCTCCCAACAAGTGGGTCTGAAAATGAACATGGACAAGACGAAAATCATGTCGAATTCCCATGTCGTACCCACTGTTGTAAAGGTTGGAAGCTCTGCACTGGAAGTTGTAGACGAGTACATCTACCTCGGAAAAAAAGTCCAGCTTGGTAAGTCCAACTTCCAGAAAGAGGTCGATCGACGAATCCAACTCGGCTGGGCAGCGTTCGGGAAGCTACGCAGCATATTTTCGGCCCACCTACCGCAGTGTCTCAAGACGAAAGTCTTCAATGCGTGTGTGTTGCCAGTGATGACATACGGAATCGAAACGTGGCCGCTTACAATGTGCCGATTAAGGAGGCTCAAAGTCACCCAGAGAGCAATGGAGAGAGCTATGCTCGGAGTCTCCCTGCGTGATCGTATCAGAAATGATGAGATCCGCAGGAGAACTAAGGTTACAGACATAGCCCAAAGGATTGCATGCCTCAAGTGGCAATGGGCAGGGCACATAGCGAGGAGAACAGACGGCCGTTGGGGCGGAAAGGTTCTCGAGTGGAGGCCACGTACAGGGAGTCGCAGCCGTGGCAGGCCCCCCACAAGGTGGACCGACGATCTGGTGAAGATCGCGGGAATCCATTGGATGCGGGCGGCACAGGACCGATCTGTGTGGAGAACATTGGGGGAGGCCTATGTCCAGCAGTGGACGTCTATTGGCTGAAATGATGATGATGATTAGAATACATGGAATCCCCCTCACTCTGGCCGTGGCCGGTTTCAAAGAATCTGTGTGTGATATTCAACTCGAGCTTCTGTGCAGCAAAAATATATAGAGCAAAAATAAATCTATTTTTATTTTGTCCGCAACAACCGTCGGAGTAAAAATATGATATGTTATGGATGATGCCATATGCAACTACCAATTTCATTTGCTCCCCTTTTAGCAATCTGGCCATGACAAACATAACAATAACCTGTACTCTGAGGAGCATAATAGACAGTGAAATTATAAACCGGATACTTTCTTTTGTAGTGGAACGATCCGACCTCAGATTGTCGGATACTCAAAACCTTTTCCAAATCAAAAATTGCTATAGTTGTTCCTGTAGGATTAACAGATTCTTTTTCTTCTTTTTTAATTTGTCGTACTCTTTCTTTATTTTTTTGATGACTATCATATTTTTCTTGTAATATTTCTTGAGTTTTTGAATCAGCTTGTCGATAATGAGTGCACTGAGAGCACTGGTCTTTTTTCGGCTTAAAAAATGAATAATTAAAATTGGTGTTGAATATCGTCTCGTACTGACGTTTAGTGGCCAAAAGGAAGTCAAATCTTTGCTGTCCAAACCAGTCTCTGTAAAGGCGATACATTTTGGATATGTTAAGTAGTTCTGAGAGGTATTGCCTTGTCGAATCTTTTCTTACATAATGAGAATCAACAGTGGGGAACAATTGGATGTGCTGTTTGATGCTTTCTTCTGAAATTTTCGTCCGGTTTAGATTTTTCTAGTGCCGTATAAACAGTTTGGTGTGAAATGCTTAGAGTATTTATAAAAAAGGTTTTGCACACTTGTTCGTTTTTTGAATCTATTGTAAAAAAGTAAGTAATTGATTGAGTTCGGGTACGTTTTCGCTCTACAGTGAATCGTTTGACATCTTTGACTAATGTATAATTTACTATGTATTGCCACTGTTTCTCGTGATCTCCTATGTTATAATATTGCTGCATTATGTACTCTCTTTGATCATTGGTTATCTTTTCGCTACATTTCTTCGTGCACTTACAACAAGGTTTTAAAACTTTTTTGTCGTATATTTTCTTCGATCTACATCCTTTATAGGCTTCTCCTGAATTTTTTAATCTTTTAATCTTAACATCTTGCCTTTCGTTTAAATTTTGCTTACGTTTTCTGGTATTTTTATTTTGTGTCGATTCTTGAACTATAATAGTTTTGGGTTGTTCTTTTCCATCTTGTTCTTTTCCAACTTGTTCTTTTCCAAATTGTTCCTCTCCAACTTGCTCCTCTCTAACTTGTTCCTCTCCAACTTGCCCCTCTCCAAATTGTTCCTCTGTAACTTGCTCCTCTCTAACTTTTTCCTCTCCAAACTTGTTCCTCTCGAACTTGTTCTTCTCCAACTGGTTTTTCTCCAATAATACTACGTGGGAATCTCCGGCAAGGTCGTACCTGCTATTGCAATTGCTCTTACGTAAAATCTATGGGAGAGAATGAGATGATATTATGCCTTACTGTTCAAACCATAGAGGTCGTTTTGCTTACCCAACTATATACGTAGCGAACGGTTCGTTTTGACTGAGAATAAAATGATAACTGCATTTATCATTATCTAGTTGAAATATTTTTACGAGAATATAATTATATGAATGTTTGTCATATTAACAAGTAAGAGTGCATTTCGATAATGTTTAATTAATTTTTTTTTCTCGTAATTTATGGCATGTGTTAAATCTATGAATACTATTGTAACATTTTGTAACTTCGTGAATTTACTCTATAAAAATCCCATAAAAATTGAGCAGATGTATTACCACCCACAGATCTCGAAAATGGCATAACACCAAAATTAACATATTGGCAGTTATCATTTTATTCTGCGGGGACGGCGAAATGCTAAATATTACTTTTCATATTTAGCATTTTTGTCTCTTTCGAGCGAGGCCACAGTCAAAAGCTAGTATTTTTCAATAAATCTATGTTTTCCTCGTATTCGTAAATGATCTCAAATTCAATTAACCGTCCATCGACGTGAGATATCTAAATCCCATCAGCCTTTGAATAGCCAATCTCCTAATTAAAACGGAAGTCAAAAGTTCTAATAGTTGGTAACTTGTTTAATCTACGGTTTAATGTTAAGGCTGGTTTGTTTGGCGGAAAGTTTGGCAACTAGCCGGGAACAACTGAATTGACCGGGATCACCTGGGCCCGAATAATCCGCGGTAGGGATGTGATTTGACAGATTTATTCGTGCAATAAAATGAGTAATGTAGGAGAGTCACGTTTCGGCATGGATGGACCGCTTAGCAGAAAACTGGTGTAACGCAGTGCTTAACGCCACCTATAACATAAAAATAGTAGGTACTATGAGGACCCTGGGTTCGAAACGCTATCTTGGGATGCAACGGGGAATAAAGGCTAAGATGGTGATGAATGAGTACCTAGCCGAGGATCTATCAATGTGATATAACTACATTTGGGAAGGCCTGTATCCAACAGTGGACTGCTACAGCTGATAGTGATGATGTGTAAACCAAGAGTTTATGAGATATTGTGTGTTTTAATTATTTATCTGTTTATTTTATTCTATCTCTTTGAATAAAAATAAAGTTTAGATAGATAGATTTTATTGCACAAAATACACAACTTAACACACTTAGCATTACAGAAACTTAAGTGTACAATTTTAGCGGTCTTATCGCTGGAAGCGATAGTAGAGGGGCAGGTGGTGCAATATTGAGAGGGGAAATTTTATTTTTATTTATTTTATTTTATTTACAGTTAAGGAAAACTTACAGCTAGGTATATAAAATTGTTATTTAAACTTTCAAACATGCAGATTACTACATGTTACTGATGGCCAATTAAAAGTTTCCACAAATAGCTAAGGAGTAGGTATGAAAAGAGTTGACGACGCAATAATCCTATAGATAAATACAATAAACAAAAAGAACAAAGGACTTTAGCCTGGAATATTTAGCCTTAAAGGAACATAATATAATATTAATAAAAGTGAACTGTTAGTCTAGTTTTAGTTATTTTTATTTAATTTTTTAGTGAGTAATGTTTACATGGTTGAAATTTATTTATTTATTTATTAAAGACACACCAACAATACATGCATGATCTGTTCGCTATATATATATTACAATTCTCACTACAGTTCTGCTATATGTATCAATTATAGGTGAGTACAGCTTTCTTAATATAAATGTGTTAGTTTATTTATTAGTTAAATCTTAAGACGACTTAAGAATTTAATTGAAATTACAATTTCTTTTATTTTTTTTTTCACTTAAACTAAAGTGCTTCTGATTTTATTAAGTGTAAAATCTTCCCTTTGAATTTGGCGTTAGTTGAAATGTGCTAACAAATTTCTTTCATTTGATATCTCACGCGTTTTTTTTTATTTTGATTCTCCTAAAGGACGCTTTAGTCAATTTAACGTAACGTCATGTAGACTTTAACCAGTGGACAACTATGTAAGTCGTTTCAAATGACAAGATATGTCAAATAATTATGATAATTATTTTAGAAGTTATGAATGATTATGACATTACATATAAAATACAGGTCAAAATCATAGGTTTCTTTTTTTTTTCGCCGTAGTCGGGTAAAAATTAATCAGATAACTCGAGTGGCGATTATTTTGAGCGACATCACTGTCCCGTGGGAAAAGTTTCGTTTTCATTACAACTGGGGTAATACACGACTTTGGTTTCGGGCCTGAAAGGGTTGGAAATGTGGAGGAGAGACGTGCCGGATAGTTTGGGCGGTTTTATGGTTGCCGAAGCTTTTGAGATGCCCTTTTAATGTCTTCTTAGTATTAGATATAGGCATACCTGATGGTAAGCAATTGCCGCCGCCCATGGACACCCATGACACCATTGGATATTCGTTGGGCTTTACGCAATAGGGAGTCAGATATGCCCATTTTGGCGTGTGGGGGGTATTCAGCTGGTTTTGACTTTTTTTTTATGTGACAAGTGGCAGACGAGCAGAAGGATCACCTGATGGTAAGCGATTGCCTCCGCCCATGGACACTCGCGACACCAGTGTGCTGCCAACCTTTAAACCCCCCTTACCCCGGATTGGGCCTCGGGTACTCACGCAGTGAAACACAGCACAGTGCTGTTTCACGCTGGTTTTCTGTGAGGCCGTGGTATCACTCCGGTTGTGCTGGCCCATTCATGCCGAAGCGTGACTCCAACCAGCTGAGGTCTTTTAGGCGCTGCGGAAATTTTAAGGTGGCTACCTGGGTGCCCCAGGTACCTATATATTACCATGAAAACTCACAACGAAAATTGGTTTGAACTAAACCTACTAAGGGCCGATTTCACCGTCGAAATTGAACGCGATCAACGCTTAAACGCGATCAATGCGAGCGAAAACAAAGGAACGGAACTCAGTTTAGCGCGTAAACCGAGTTCAAGTGAATGGATCGCGTTCAATTTCAACGGTGAAATCGGCCCTAAGTCGTTTTTTTTAATGCGTTATAAACCGGAAACCGCAATTTACCTTCCATTTAGTCAACTCAATTGTTTTACAGTTAAGTAATATCTTACTTGCCGCTACGGAACCCTTCATGGGCGAGTCCGACTCGTACTTGGCCGCTTTTCTTATTAATCTTTTAAACTAAATTTCTGTTTAGCTTTCATAGTTCATGTGAAACAGCCTGGTGACAGACAGACGGACAGTGGAGTCTTTGTAATGGGTACCCCTTTTTTTAACAACATCACGTACATTGATCTGACTCCGAGATAGGTAGCTCACGTAAGATAGGTAGATAGGTATAGCTAAGATAGGCGGCTATTATACTCCTTGAGTACGTAACCCTAAAGAAATGGTATGTATCCAGTTATATTTAAGATACCTATTCGGAAAATCCTCTGTTGTCTGAAATCCGTAACACATGTGCTTATGCTACTTGGTATGGAATCAGGTCAATATGTGTGTAAGATGATGTAAAAATTAATTATTTATTTATTTACACATCAATTTAAAGTTTCAACTACTTAGTACGGAATCAGGTCAATATTTGTGTTAGATGTGTGAATTTATTATTTATTTATTAATATATCAATTTAAGGTTTCAAACTTGCACGATGTTTTATGGAATTACTAGATATAACCGAGACTACTACCTGTGCGCGAGTGCGAGTATAGACGCAAATAGTGTGCGAGCGAGAAGTGAACAGATGCGCCGCCATTTCTGATCCCATTCTTTATCTGCACAGTTTGTAAACAGAATCACAGTTAGTGACACAGTTCGTACAGTCGCAACACATATTTGTATTTGTTTAAATGCATCGTGTCTAGACCTGGTTATATCTACTAGAATATTATATAAAGCAAGCAAGTAACATTGTGAATATTAGAATTGTTTGCCAACAATTATAATTCACTCAATGTTACAGTTATTTGGCGGTTAACATTGTTTGTAGTGCCGCCGCCCAGCTCTCGCGGAGCGTCCATAACGCCTTACATTCTTGTTCGGCACCGCACGAACAAACAAACGGCTTTATTATACGAAACAGTAATAAATTAATACTGTTATTAGGTATAATCACTCGGGCGCATCGAGGCTGGATGCGTCACGCAATCCGTGATATTAACAGTAAGGATATTTATATATTCATAATTTAAACCAATAGACGTCCACTGCTGATCACACAGATCGGTCCTGTGCCGCCCGCATCCAATGGATTCCCGCGATCTTCACCAGATCGTCGGTCCACCTTGTGGGGGGCCTGCCACGGCTGCGACTTCCTGTACGTGGCCTCCATTCGAGGACCTTTCCGCCCCAACGGCCGTCTGTTCTCCTCGCTATGTGCCCTGCCCATTGCCACTTGAGGCATGCAATCCTTTGGGCTATGGCTGTAACCTTAGTTCTCCTGCGTATATATGCGTATAGTATTTATATATTATATTATTATTAGTAACCCCGCTGTTGTCTGTTCACAACACAAGTGCTTAAGCTACTTAGTATTTAGGTCCCGGGTTCGATCCCCGGGTCGGGCCAAAATTTGTGAGTTTGGCCCTCCCGGGGATCTGAGTTTTTCTGTTACGAAATTCTCAGTGTCAGCCCGGAGTCTGGAAGTTGACGGTCTTGTACCCCCGTACCTCGGAAAGCACGTTAAGCCGTTGGTCCTACGCTCGATTCCTCTCCGGTCATGTCACACTGGTGTTCGATCACAGTAGTGCAGGATCGATCAAAGTGGCGTTCTCTTGTTTCGAAGGCAAAGACTCGTTTCGGGTCATTGAGCCAGTGGAGTAAGTAAGTAAGTAAGTTGTGTATTTTGTGCAATAAAGTATATTTATCAATCTATCTACCCCCCCATTTGGAAGGCTCGTTCTTACCTAAAGAGCAACCATCGCTGCACAAAACTCCATACAATGTGTTGCACCATAATAAAAATAGAATAAAATGACTGTTTTTATTTCTAGCTGGCCTATTGACCAGTAATGAGTACCTACTCTGGCACAGTCTCAAGTATTGGTCGAGCCAGTCATACTCGTAGCATTGTGGAAACTTTAACTATTAATACGGCATTTTTATTATTCGATCCGTGTCAGTATGGTTATTATCATCATCATAATTTCAGCCAATAGACGTCCACTGCTGGACATAGCCTCCCCCAATGATCTTCACACAGCTCGGTCCTGTGCCACCCGCATTCAGGGGAAGCCTGCGAACTTCATCAGGTCGTCGGTCCACCTTGCGGGGGGCCTGCCACGACGCGGCCTCCACTGATCACCTCGCAATGTGACCTGCCCATTGTCACTTGAGGCATTGGTATGGTGATACTAAGTATATATTCTGTGGTTACACAGTGAACTAACCGGATATTATGTTATGTCACCCACGGATTAATGTGGTAAAAATGGTTGGTAAACAGTTCTTGTTTCACGGTTGGTAGCGGCATGCTGTATTCCGGTATTGTTGATGTCTTTGGGCGGCACTTACCATTTACTATAAGACGGGCTGCATTTACATCTACTTATTTTTTAGCTAGAGGCAACTAATGACTAAGCGGCTCACCCGATTGTAAGTACTCAATACTTATTTTTCACAATAAAAAAGAGTTAAAACAGTCCACTACATTTTTTTAGTTTGTGACTAACATCAAGAATAATTTGTCCTTTTTCACTTCTTTTGAATGGCGTCTGTTTTGACATGTGGATTTCTGAGACTTTTATTACGATTGTTATTAAAAATCTCATGATAACATGGTCTCGAATCAGAAATGACAAATACGTTGAAAATAATATAAAAACAGATGGATTTAGTCGACGAGCCAAAAAGTTTTATATTGAAGTTTCTTCCAGGCAGTAGATATATAATAAGACAAAGTCTTTTAACTTTGGAAGTCGGAAGTCGGCAGATTGCATAGCCCTTTTTTTTTTTTTTTTTTTTTTTTTTTTTTTTTTTTTTTTTACATTTCCGTGCGGGAATGCCGCCCGGTCCGAAGTGCAATGGTCCGACTTCGCGCCTAGTGGCGTGCGCCTATATGCATACCCTCCTTGCGCCTGGGGAAGCCAGGAGGGTATGTTCGCGGCTCTCCTCGCTGGAGGCGGTCCAGAGGCCATAACCGACTAAAGCCCAGCGGTTTTCCCTCATCGCCTTAAATGGGGAAGGCGTCGATGGAGCCTTTGTAGGTCGAACCTTCCCAGTACCCATACGGGCGCCAAGACCTCCACGGGCGTCCGCTCTCTCTTTTTTTTTTCCTTTTTGTGCCAGGAATACACGGGCGGGCCATGCGGTTCTTCACCGGCTTAGGCCTGGCCGGGGAGAGAGGGGTAGGGCCGGCAGAGGAAAACTGAGCCGCTCTACGGGCTGCTGAGGGAGCCAGTGCAATGCCGGCGCTGGTGGACCCCTCACCATGCGCCAGCGGGTTCCCTCTGCGGAGAGGAGCGAGACGCGCATCTGTTCGGCGTCTCCTACCCCTCCTTGCCCTTCGGAGCGCGGGAGCGAGAGGATTTGCTTCGCGCTCGCGCTCCGCCGCCTCCTTCGCTGCCATTACGTGCTCGCAATAGTCAGCGAAGGCGTTCCAGGCCACCTCGCTCACTAGCATAGCTCTCACTATGCTAGGGAGTGAGAGGTCCTGGCCGACCTTCGCGACCAGCGCATCGCGCTGCCGAGACCACGACACACACTCCGCCAGGGGTGGTGTGCCGTGTCCTCGACAGCGCCGCACGCATGGCAGGAAGGCGTCTCCTCCCGTTTGATTAGGTGCAGGTAGTGACCGAAACAACCGTGCCCGGTCATTACCTGCGCCATTCGGAAGGAGACGTTGCCGTGGTGACGCTCAAGCCACAGGTCCAGGACCGGGGCGAGCGCGTCGAGGGTCCTACGGCCGTACGGAGCGGTGGTGAGATGCTCGGACCACCGCCTCAGGAGGCTCTTCTGAGCCCTCCTCCGTACGGTTTCCCTCTCGACGGGGCAGAGCCGTTCCCCCTCTGCCCTACTGACCACCATTTTCTTGTAAACGGTGGTCAGCACCACGGCTTCTAACTCCCATGGAGGGGTCCCAGCGAGCAAGCAGGCCGCGTCAAAGCCTACCGTCCGGTAGGTTCGAGCGACCCGCTGCGCCATCGCCCGCTGAGGCCCCCGCAGGAGGGGAGTGTTGTCCCGTCCTGCCAGGGAGTCGGCCCAGACTGGCGCTCCGTAGAGCGCCATGGAACGCAGGATGCCGGCGTAAAGACGCCGGCACTTCGAGCCTGGGCCTCCCAGGTTGGGCAGCATCCACGTCAGCGTGTCTGCTGCCTTTAGGAGTCGCGGTTGTAGCCCGCGAAAATGCGGGCCAAACTTCCACCGCGAGTCCAAGGTGAGGCCGAGATAGCGCATCTCGGCTTCACCTCAACCTGGTGTCCCCCCACAGTGATAAGCCCGCACCGTGGGGGGAACGGTTCCCGAGGCCCTTTAGGAAAGTAAAGGGGCCTCGGTTTCTCCATGCGCCAACTCGACCCAAGGAGGCGCATTCGGGATACGACTAGGGCGCCACCGTGGGGGGACGCCACGCGAGCAGCGTCCCTGTACGTTGACCCCCGGGAAGTGACTAAGGTGTCATCTGCATAGCAGATGACACTCAGCCCGGGAGGAGTACACCGCGGCGGACCCAGTCGTACCCGATATTCCACAGGAGTGGTCCGAGGAACCGAACCCCTGTGAAACGCCTAGCTCGGACCGGGCGGCCGCTGATCTCCCATCCCGGTCCACAACATGACCTCCCTCCCCTTCGAGGTAGTTCTCGATGAGGAGTTTGAGTTACTGGGGCACTCGGAATGTTCGAGTGCCTCCAGTATGACCGGGTGGGGGACGTATTGAAACGGCATTCGGATGTCGAGCTGACAGCTACGACACCTGCTGCGTCGAGGCAGCCTGGGCGGGTTCTCGTCCCGCCAGGCGGGTCAGGGCGTCGACGGTGGACCGCCCCGACCTAAATCGTACTGGGGCCCCGGACAAATCGGGCACAGTAGTCGCCATGTGCTCGACGAGGCGGGAGCGATGATCTTCTCGAACAGCTTCCCTACCTCGTCGAGCAGGCCGAATCGTCTGAGGCCGGACGGAGAGTCCTCCGGACGACCGCCCTGTGAAGGCAGGACCAATTGGCCCTGCGTTCCAGATTCTCGGGAACTCCCGACCGCCATACCAGCGGTCGAAGAGTCCCGGAACTCCCCTCCATCTCCCCGAGGCGATGGCGATGACTCTCACAGGGACGCATCGGGGCCGGGGGCGGTATCTTGGCTGGAGTTCAAACTCTGCCGCGCCAAATTCCTCGTGGAGATTGAGTGGCCCCTACGTCCAGGCGGGGGACCGAGGATTGCATAGCCTAAGCATTGATAACCTGGTCTAACAGACGACTTTCATGACTGATAGTATATTGAGAAAAATAATTTCTTTATTGTGATAAGTGGCCAGACGAGCAAAACGGATCACTGATGGTGAAACCAATTTCCATAGCATGGACACCCGCGGACACTAGTGCCAATCTTTAACATCCCTTTCCCCGTGTATTTTTTTTTGGCCTCTGGAAACCCTCAATTATGCCCCCCCCCCCCCCCCCCCAGCAAAATACCGCAAGTGCGCTTCACGTCGGTTTCGTGAGGACGGTTTCTGTGAGCCGACCATTCATGCACGAAAGCGTGGGCTATCCAACAGTCAATATTACCAAATATGTTAATTAATAAATTGCTTAGTGCTCGCGTGGAGGCCAACGTACATAAACAGAAAGTTGCAGCCGTGGGGCCAAACACAAGGTGGGACCGGACTAACCATTTGGATGCGGGCGGCCGCAGGACCGATCTGTGTGGAGAAACATTGGGTTTAGGCCTATATCCAGAGTATCCCGTCATGTCAGCCAATAGACGCTATTGGCTGAAAATAATGAAACTGCTTACTAATTTTTATTGAATTTATTGGAAGCTGTCTAGTTGAAATTCTCAGTGATAAGATCGCCGAAGTTGTGCTTTTGGGTAA
>JADPWL010002467.1:0-10638 GCA_019059595.1 Marasmia exigua | reverse complement strand
TGCCTGCAGTGGAACAGTTTATAGGCTATTGATACTTTACTTAAGTTTATATGGGGGGCACACATAAACTTACACATAAAGCGTAAGTTAAATGTTCTTCCCTGAGTAAGATTGGTTCTATCATACATTTGGCATACATATATCCTACATATAAGCTGGGAGTTGACGAGAAAACATCAGTGAGAAAACTGCGCGTTCGGGCAGTTCTGAAACTTGTAATTCAGATTCTTAAGTGGTCTGGGTCCTGGTAAAAGGGCTGTGCTGTAAATCGGTCAGACGCAATCGCTCATAGTAATTACCATACTCCCCAAACCATGATTCATGGTCTAAGCGTACCCCAGGCTTCAAAGAGACAGCTTTGGGCGCAACGGGCAAGGACCATGCTAGATGAGGTGGTTTATCATCATTTTATTTACCTATAGTATAGTAGTTTTAGTTTCATCACAAGGAAATAGATTAATTATTCCTTATAAGCTTTTTTAAGGCGGGTCATTCGTTTTATTGCCAAAGTAACAAAAGCTTAAAAAAAAATTCTGCTGTAAAAAAACCCGCTTCAAATACCACCAACTAAAACAGTGTATTAAAATAATATTTTTATCAACCTATACACTTCAAATAATACTTAACAGTACACTCGAAAAATGGTGTTACCGAAGTCGTGTCATGAGTGAAAAAAATTAGACATTAAAAGACCTTTTAACGTTAAGGAGTGAACCTTCCATCATCAGCAGAGCCATATAAAAGTAATACAATCAGTCGTAAAACACAATGGGACAGTTGTGGAAAAAAAAGATACAAAAGCATTACGTGTCCTATAAAAAATTTCCCCTCAATGTTTCCAGGATCCCATCATCAGATCCTGATATACTGATCATGTAAACCAATCCGAGATGACCTACAATTCCAACTAAAAAATAATAATTTAAATCGTTCATAAATGGCAAAAGTAATGGCAAACAAAAAAATATTGAATTATACAATAGCTCGAAACTCGAACGGAGAACCTCTTTTTTTTTGAAGTCGGTTAAAAAGAGAGGCACCTTTGAGAACAGAAAGGCATCGTTCAGAATTTTCCTGCTTATCGATAACGAAAAAGTTTGATTGACCATAAATATTTAAGTTAGTGTCTAACGTAAAAATGAACGTGCAAAGTTCGACAAAGGATTCGCTTTCCTTCATAATTTTTAACCTCTGGCCTTGAAAGCCCAATTATTCCACGGGTCCACAGTGCGCTCCCATAATTCTTTATAATCGAAGTTATTGGTACCATGTTTTTCCCCATCGGAAGAAGGAGTTCAACTAACTCGGAAGTTATTCGGGCGTATATGAAATTTCGACTAAATGTGCATGTGTTAAACGGCGCCATAATTTCTACGTAACGACCTCTACGTGAGGGAGATAAGTCCAAGTTTTGTGTTTCAAGGTGACCAGAGATTTCCTTGGTTTAGCGCACGCACGTTTGAAGAAATTTTAATGAATGCGATATAGTTTGTGAGAGAGATTATCCACGGATTACTGCAATTGTTGTGCGCGATTTGATATTGACTGTATTTCTTCGGACAAATTTTATTACAAAATTATTTGCATTTATAAACCGTTTGGTAAAATGGATTTGGTCAATTAATAATAATAATAAAATAACGAACACTCAAACATTGAAAATTATATGTGCTACGCCCAACACAACAGCACAAATGCAGCATTTCATGGCAGTTTCCGGTATTCAGCGTCGAAATGCTGGAAAAATATCCCCACCGCATCTACATAAACATGGAATCTTTCCGTATAACCATAAAAAATATAATTGTTTATTACAAATAAAGTATTTAGGTAAATCAGCATTGGCTGTTGTTGTCTCACTGGCTGAACAATATTATATATATCTTTTTATATTTATATAATATATATATATATATAGATATATAATTCAAAAATCTTACTATCAGATAGGATGCAGAAGGTCAAATTGTCAATGGAAACTAACTTCTTCTGCGCCCCTCAAAACCATGGGTGTGCCCCAGGGCTTCTATATTGGGGCCCCTTGCCTTTAATCTATATAAAATGACCTTCCTTACTAGACCAATTGATCTATTTGTGAGATAGTGTTATTTGCTGACGATACATCTTGATTTTTGGGTTGATAGGCAAAAGAAACAATGTTGACGAAGGTCAGTAAATAACACACTACTTCAAGTACTACAGTGGTTTTACTTATAATAACTTAGTCTTAATTCAAAGAGAAAAAAAAATGTAGTTAAATTCACAATGCTAATGTAAGGCAGGTCAAAATGATATTGTCATGAATAACGAACTATCCCCTCCCTCCTCTCCGCAAGTCATAACCCATAGTTTTTCTTGGTATCACTTGGATACAAAATGTGCAAGAGTAGCCCTCATATTGCGGTCTTGGCAGGAAGACTTAGTTCAGCTGCATATGCAGTTAGAAAGATAAGGAATCTGGACTGATACGGGACAGCGAGACTGGTTATTTTAGCTATTCATAGTCTGATGTCATATGGTCTAAATACTGTGGGGATCGGTTGCTGACTACAAGCCATCTTCATTTGTGTTGCAGAAGACCGGGCATCCGTGCCTACAGCGGTTTAATCACGTGGACTCACTAGAGAAGGATTAAGGAAATTCATATTTAACCCGTACATCTCAATATATTCTTTGATTGTATTATGTTTGTACGCACGAACTTGCACCTTATCGCAAAAATCAGATTTTCATAGGTTAACCGCGAAATAAAACAAGGCTACTGTCCCAACATCTAAGACTTCAAAAATAAAAATTGGAAGTTCATTTGAGGATTGAGCATTAGAATGTTTATAAATTTACCTCAAAATATTATTGATTTACGGTAATTAAGTTTAAGTTGCATGTAAAAAAACAGCCTAATGCAGAAAGGCTACTATAAAGTAGAGGATTATTTGAAGAATAAGGATTCCTGGACATGTTGTTGCTCGTCCGCACCGCTCTAAGTATAAATTCATTTCATAATTTTCATGACGATTATCTAACGATATTTGATTAATAAGCAATGGAATCATACGTCACTGTAATCAAAATTGTATAAGAATGAAAGTCCCCGTAAATTACAATTATGGAAAAGGGAACTACTGAAGTTTCTTGATGATTCTTCCGGAAAATGGACGTTCGAACAGCGGTAGATTACATAATATTGACATCATAAATGTTCTTTTATTGAATAAAGACATTTTCGATTTTGGACTGTTATAAACAGTGATTTCTATTGATTATTCAATAATGACAAGATGTAACCAATCATATGTACACTCGTCTCCGCAGTTATTAGTTGTGGATTAAAGTAAATACTATTCTTTGTGACCTCTGGGGAACCTAAGTAGTCATGCCTCCCATGTCTCTGAGGTGGTGGCGCTATGTGGCGGTCATTACATCCCTCTAATGGTCTATGGTGATGTCTATGCGCCAGCATGCCCCAGAGAAGCGCCGAGCCAGCGAAACATTAACGAAAATAACTTAATCGACGTGGCTCAAACACGCGTTTCTAGCCACCGAGCTACTTTGGGGCACTGGTCTAGACACGGGCCTTCTGCGGCTCCTACGAAATCACATGTATACGAATCTTAATCCACCTTAGGCTGGTGCTAAGTATTCCATCCAGCGATACCTACCCGCTCCCGGTTATTATACGCACATTCCAGTACTCTTGGCATAACAAATATTGATCAAAAACCACCTGAGCATGGCCACTATATCTGCGACGCAATCGTATGACCGCTTCGTAACAGCCTCCACACTAAGTATAGGTACCAGTTTAGTGCGCAACGACTCGAGTCACGATGAGCAATATAAAAGAGTAATGGGAGTTCTTGCCGGATTCTTCTCGACCAGAAACCAACTTTCGAGCGGTGGTAGATCGCATTATGTTTATTTATTTCTTTAGTATATTTTATGTATCAACATATATAGTATACATGTAAAATATATATATATATATATAATATATATTATATATATATTATAGATATATATTATATATATGTATCCCAGTAAATCAAATAATTCTTTATTTGCATAGGCTTGTACACCATGCACTACAAAATCTTTATACATTTGAATGACTTAAAACTATGTTGATAGAAGCTTTACAATATATATATATACTATATATATATATATGTTTAGTTTACACTATATTACATTCTAGACATTTAAAGCTATACAACTTTTGCGCGCAGTGCGCTCTCCCACTCAAAGGGCACTACAGAAGGCCAGCGTTGGGGGCGTCCGTGACATCCCGAAAATGTGAATGTGCCTTTTCAGTTATAATCTTTGTATGTTTAAAGATAATTATTTATGTTAAGTCAGAGGATATCATACCATACTGAATATGTTTTATGGTTTGTTGTGTATATGTTCGGTGAATTTAAAATATTGACTTATTTACTATAATTATATAATATAAATATTTTTCACAAATCACATACATGATCTAACTCCGAGATAGGTAGCTCGCAAGCTGTGTTACCAGATATCAGAATCAACACACTTGAGCACAATAATAATATCCTGTGTACGTGGCTGATCATTGAGATTGTCCGCCGTAGTCGTAATGGGTTTGGAGGCTGGCCGGAGGTATTATTTAAGGGCCGATTTATTGATCCGTAGGAACCTTTTGGTTAAATTGACAGTTGTTAACTGCCTAAACAATAGTCGTCGCCAATGTGACATAATTCCTTGTAATATAACTATTGGTTTAGCTAACTATTGCTCATAAAACACATTTTAGCGATATTTTACCCTTGGTTGCTTTTTTCAACCATTAGTTTAGTTTAACTACTTCTTAAATATCTACAATATCGTCTGGGATTTATCTCCCCGACTACATCTCACGTTGTCGAAAATTTCATTTCCTTCCGCTGTATGAAAGAAGAAATACTTCTGACCTTTCATATCTTTTGAGCATAGCAAGCGGTAAAATAGACTGTCCAGAGCTTCTTGAACTTATAGGGCTGCGCACTAACCCGAAGTCTTTCAGAAACCCCAGCTTGCTCTTTTTACCGCACGCAAAGACTAATTATAGGCGGAACGCATTTTCCATTAGAACATGTCAACTATTTAATAATTTGGCAACATTAGGTACCCACTTGCATTTCTTAACATTAGGTACCCACTTTTTTTTTTTTTTTTTGGTAACGCAGAGAGAATGCCGCCGGCTCAGAAGGAACAGACGTCGGCACCGTTGGTCGGCGCCGCCTTATGCACACCCGGCCGCTGGGAGTCGGCCGGGTAGTGTGGGGCTCTCCCCTGGGGTTCTCCTAGGGGCATACCCACTAAACTCTCTGCGACAGTTTCCATCCCTCGCCCGGGAGAAACTCTCAGAGCGGGAACGCGGGCTATAGGACGAACCTTGCCACCGCGAACCCGCTCAGGGCGAAAGAGGCTCGCCAGTACGGCCTCTTACCAAACTCCGGTCCAACGGGACCTAGGGCCTCTCCCCACGGCCCACCAAACACCGCCCCCCGAATGGCGCCCACACTGCTGGCTGCAGTGCAAACACCACCGGGAGGAGGACTGCGAGTACCCTTCCCCACCCATACACTGCTGGCTGCAGTGCAGAGTGGGTTGGGGAAATAAAACCCACAGGCTTCAAAACAAAAAAACGCCCGCAAAACCCAACTCCGCTGGATGCGGAGCCGAGAAAATTGGCACCACCGGTCGACATTGAGCCATTCTGGCTAGACGACCCAACGCCGGACCTCCAGCACATGGCCTTACGGCGCGCTGAGCCCAAAGGCTCTCCACCCAGTGGGGCCCACGTCGAAAAACGCTATCACGCGTAGCGTGACGCCGGACAGGGCCCCGGGCCCAGAACAAAAAAAGGCCACAGGAGAGGGGTTTCCGATGCCCCAAACCGTGAGGCTGGTCCTAGGCCCCGGGGGGGCTCAACTGGGGGTCGACAGAACGACTCCAGGAGCCCTCCCGTGTGTGTGCAGCTGTTAGCCGTCGAGTAGCAATGGGTGATGCCGATTACTACCCGCCGTTGCCCAGGGACGCCAGGACCCTTTCGGTAGCAGCTCCAAACAGAGCAAAAATACTACTGAAAGGGCCACACGAGGAGGCCGCCGCACCGTAGTCCCCACATTAGGTACCCACTTGCATTTCTATTTTTATTTTATTTTATTTTATTTTATTAAGAACACAAAACAGATAACAGTTGAGAATTTTGTACAATGCACATTTACGAGATAACTTAAGAGCTAAACTATTATCTAAAAACATGTGTCCCTGACATGAATAGATAGAGAACACAAAAACGAGAAAGGTGCCTGAAGGGCCATAGGTAAAAAGTTAAGTATAATTTATCATTATATTACATATTTTTTACATATTTTAACTTTAATTATAATCTAGGTAGGAGGGTTCTGATGGCCCTCTTGAAGATTTTTGGACAAACAGCAAAGATTATCTATATCGTGATTATTTCGTGCGAGTTCGTTGTATTGGCGACACATGCGGACTATCGGGTTGTAGAACGATGTGTTATTGCGGTATACCCGAAGGGAAAATAATTTGGGATTACGAATTCTAAAAAGAGTATTGAAATTAAAGCAGATAGGAGTGTTGGGGAATCTATAATGAGTTGACAATTTTGTGGAGATATATTAAGTCAGTCTCGCATACGTCTTGCCTCTAGAGTAGGTAAATTATATTTTTCTAGTCGATCGCTGTAGGTGTTCAGCTTCCGGTGATTGCCCTGCCTGAAAGAGAGAGTACTCAGCATTTTTTTCTGAATAGATTCAATGCGATTGTTATGCACAGCATAGAAGGGTGACCAAATTATGGAACCATATTCGAGATTACTACGCACGAGTGTGTTGTTATAGATATATAATAGAGCGAGACTTTTTAAAATGTTTTGTGTTACGTAGCACAAACCCAAGAGTTTAGCACTTTTATTATATATGTATGAGTAATGATCTCTGAAACTCAGTTTGCTGTCGAAGATTATTCCAAGGTCCCTTGCTTTGCACTGACGATACAAAGTATTATGGTTTAACTTATAGTCGTACTGCAGACGATTTATTTTTCTAGTGAAGGTCAGAACAAAACACTTGTCGGCATTTAGATGCATGTAGTTGTCAGCACACCACAGGGAAAGTTTATTGAGATCTCTCTGTAGGGTCTCTGCGTTACTATGATCAGCAACTGTGGAAAAGATCTTGAGATCGTCAGCGTATAAAAGACATGGACTACTCAGGCTGTCTGTCAAATCATTGATGTACACGTTAAAAAGAAGGGGCCATAGATGCGATCCTTGAGGTACGCCAGATGTGACTACTACGGGAGCCGAGAATTCCCCTATAAGGGCAACCAACTGACTACGGCGAGACAAATAAGACTCCATCCAACGGAGTAGTGATCCATGCACGCCCATTGCTTGTAATTTTTGACAAAGTTTAACGTGGTTGACCTTATCAAAGGCTTTAGAAAAGTCTGTGTAGATAGAATCCACTTGGACATTTCTGGCGAATGCTTCACACAAGTAATTTTTATATTCTAAAAGGTTGGTTATAGTTGATTTATTTTTGACGAATCCATGTTGGCTAGGAGAGAGTGAGGAACTGATATGAAAGTAGATATCATCGTATACTAGAGACTCGAACAACTTAGGGCAAACAAGACAATATGCTTATAGGTCTATAGTTTAGGCAGAGTGATTTGTCACCGCTTTTGTGTATAGGAACAAACGTGACGCATATTTTCCAAGAATCAGGAAAGATGCCTGAGCTTAGCGACTGATTAAATAATAAGGATAAGGGCAAGGACAATTCATCTGCGCATCGTTTTAGAATTAAAGGTGGAATTTCGTCAGGCCCAGCGCTCTTGTTAGCGTCCAAGTCCTTCAATTTCCTTTTGACGTCGTTCTCCCTTAATGTAATTGAAGAAAGGCAGGTGTTGGAAGTCTTATATTGTAGACATGTGGGGGTACTGTTACATCCTACTGGGTCCTCGAATACGGAGCAGAAGTATTGTGAGAATAGTTCACACACTCCCTTGAGGTCTGATGCATCTTTGTTATTGTACTTTATTACTTTGGGAATTTCTGTTAAACAACCTAGTGATTATCAGTGGAAACTTGTAATTGGCCCTCAATGTTTTTTTTTCTGTGACTGTATCCCTAAATCTAGCTGTAAGTTTTCCAAAAACTTGTAAAATAAAAATAAAAATTAACTACGGATCAAATAATCGGCCCTTAGTAAGTGTTTTATTCAGCCTCGCCTGATGTCTACGTAGGCGAATGTTTATGTAAGGTATTTTGGTGCAAAAAGCGTATTAAATCCTCAAATGGAGTTTGGAGTTTTGTATGGTGAAGGTGTTCCGTGACGCGTAACCCAATCCTTTGATGTTCATATTTTAAATATTTGTTCTTTTTTTAGGATTCTTCTTCAAAGATAATGTTAGCAGAATTTAGCTTGAGTAAAAAAATACTGTTTTTGCTAGTCAATTGAAAAATGAATAACTTTGGTAACATGTTAAAATTGCCGCCTTTAACTGATCATAATATTTCTTCTTTAAATCCACGATTCCCTCCCATGTAAAGCTTTCATCTCTTAATGGTAACGAAAAACGCTTTAAAATCCATACTAATATTATAAATGTGAAAGTGTGTGCGTCTGTCTGTTTGTCCGTTTTTCACAGCACAATTGGGTGATGGACTGACATGATTTTTAAGTTTTTTTTTTATATGAGAGGTGGCAGACGAGCAGACGGATCACCTGATGCTAAGCAATTCCGCCGCCCATGGACACCCGCGACACCAGTGGAGTCACAAGTGCGCTGCCAACCTTTTCCCCTTCCCCCCATTGGGCCTCCGGTAACCTCCCTCACACGGCGAAACACAGCACAGGCGCTGCTTCGCGCCGGTCTTCTGTGAGGCAGTGGTATCACTCCGGTCGAGCCGGCCCATTGATGCCTAAGCGTGGCTCTCCCACATTTAAGTGGAGTTATTTGAAGGGACAGGCTACTTTTTGTCTCTTTCTAAAAAGCTGTACATAAAAAATCGGTTACAGTTTGCGTCAATAATGTTTTTGTTCTTGCCGCATGCGACGAAATTTTATAAGCGAAAGACCAAAGCATTACATAACTAGAAAATAACACAAGTACGTATAACAAGCAACACGCTGATCGAATACAAATTAAGCCGGTCCACTTGCCACACTAATGATCCCCACTTTCAAGGTTATCCGACGGACGCCGAATAAGATTATAGGGATTAACCTCTCCCAGCCGTCGAGGGCGGATTCTGTTCATAACAACCCTATTGGTGAAAGAGATAGCAGTAATAGTTTGGCTGATAAGTAACAGTGGAAGGATTTTGGTTGACCAAAGAAAGTTAAAATGATGATCCAGGCTAATGATCATATTAATCTCTATCAAAACTTTGTCTTGCGACATACCTTCGCCACATGGCCCTTTACACTGTAAGATACAGCGCGACTACGATCAGAAGGCACGTCAATGACATTGACATGAGCGCGCTGTATTTTTTTTTCTATGGGTAATTGTCAAAAACAGTCACTTTTGTAAAGGAAACAGCGTTAGTTCCAACTTTTTCCGCGTGCCAAATAACCGTGATATAATTTTACTTTATTAAAATTTTGTATCATCATCAGCCCATTTAAGTCCCCACTGCTGGGGCACGGGCCTCTGCAATCACATGAGGGGTAATTGCCATACTCACCACGCATGGCAGACGGGTTGGCGAGGGTGTAGATATAAATGCAGAGTTTTCCTTCTCTGGGTGCTGATGATCATGCCAGCAGCTTTACCTTAGTCGCCTTTTACGACACTTCAGTAAGAGTGAGGGTGGCCTATTCTACTCTGCCGGGGACCACACGGCCATTTTTTATGTGTCAACCAATTTTCTTTTTAAGCTTTAGTGATGTACCCCAAATCTCTCTCTCTCTCTCTCTCTCTCTCAATAAAGCTAAAATTTAGAAACGTCAATCATATGGCTTATTAGTTTGGCTCGACTCTAATTTGTGACACAAATAGCTGTCATTCTAATCAAGCTAAATCTTACGGACTATAAATAGTGGCTCACTGCGGCATCATACGGATTTTTTCTTGTCATTGTAAGAAACATTTCAAAAAGAAAAAAAAATCTTTATTTAATTTAGGTTCATACAGAACACATACGAATGTCAAAATACGGTACATATATTATCATCTACTGTTGGTCCGGAATGTCGATTTCTAGTGAGAAGACACCAGCAAGAAACTCAGTAGTTAGTCATTGGAACCCAAATGGTTTCGCACAGTACGGGTCAGAGGAATTTCCTCCCGCGAACGCTCGGGCTACTGCAGAATGAGCTGCCATCAGAGGTTTTCCAGGGGGAATACAGCATGAGGTTCTTCAAAAAAGGAGCGTAAGGTTTTTAAGGAGTCGGCAGCGCGTATGCAGGTCCTCTGGAGTTGCAAGCGAGCCGCACGCTTGTTTGCCACAGACGTAGTATAAAAAAACACAAGCAGATGGACACAATGATGATGAGTGACGCTGACGCCCACGTATGTCTGCAACCCAAAGCATCAAACTGTGCTGCGCTAAGTTCAGAGGGTTTGTAATGAAACGCAAGGGACAATAGG
>JADPWL010002463.1:0-12349 GCA_019059595.1 Marasmia exigua | reverse complement strand
ATGAGATGATCACGTTTTCTATAGTCAATCAATCAATCCACTGCAGTCTACTGCTGAACTTAGTCCTGCTTCAAAGAGCGCCGACAACCCGGCCCTGAGCAGTCTGCATCCAACTCACACCAGCCATCTTTCTCGATCGTCAGTCTATTTCGCCGCATGGCGTCCAATACTACGTTTCTCCACGTGGCGACCATTCTACTCCAGTACGTGTTGACTCCATCGTCCATCAGTGTATAGAGTAAAAAGCGTAAACAAAGTCTATTTGAGTCCGACTCGTGACAAAAATAGCCTTTATTGCAAACTGGAAGTCATGCGCATGTAGTGACCATGTTTTCGATAATTGACGATTTTGATCGGTCGATACCTTTTGATTAAGCGTGCATAATACCGTTTAATTACCGTGTCTTTTGTTTTAGACAAGCGGCAACGTGTCTAGCCAAGTTCAAAATAACATAGATTAAATGTACTTACTACTTGTTACTTGACGTTTCGGCTGCGTTACAGCAGCCGTGGTCACAATTGGACTGATGGTGCACTGCGAGGGCGACATCTGCTGCATCCCGGCTGCGAATCTCCAGATACCCTCACAGTTTCGCTTATAAAATCACCATTCGATCAATGTTAGTGAGACCATTCCGACACACTACACTAACGGTACAACCCGTGCGGATACCCCACGAGTGCGAGTATAGACGCATATAGTGTGCGAGCGAGAAGTGAATAGATGCGCCGCCATTTCTGATCCCATTCTTTATCCGCACAGGTTGAATTCGTGTTTGCTTGCGTTAGTAACGGGCTAGTACGGGGCTTGCATTTTTAATCACTGGATTCCATGTCGATGGTAATTTAGAACGTGTCAAGGAACATATCCAGCAGTTAAGTTAATTAAGTTTTTATTATATTCTTCTGAAACTTTAGCTTGTAGTTAGCAACTAGCTCATTCGCCACAATCAATAAAAACCAATAAGAGGCGTTTCGGCGAAGTAGCATCTTTACATTTTTTTTTATGATTTAAATACATTTTACACGACTTAGTACCCAAATCAACTTCGCTTCTCTTGTGATTACGTTACGTCCACAACATCCATAATAATAAATTTGGCTCACATTTTACCTTCCATTGTAACTTGCTGTAACGACTTAACCGAATGACTATAATTGATTTAGAAGGGGCTATAAAAGGATTGTTAGTACACGAATGTAAAACACTGAAAAAAAAACTCATTGTATTTCTTGCTTGGTCAATGGTTAATCGTAATGAAGTTATACAAGTTTTGTTGGATATTGTGCATTTTATATTTTGCATCGTTAGTGTCATCTCAACAAACGGAAGAAGAAACTGAATACGAACTACGAGTATATAAGGAGATACCACTGAATGCTGATTGTGTGAATATCTTGGAATCAGAAGAAAATCTGCTGAGATCGGCATTGGAATATACGGATCCAAATCAATACGCCTTGTTTACTAGGTAATTAATGGGTCGCATTTAACTCAATTTTGCATACGAAATAGCTTGTTAAATTATTGTCTAACTCTAACTTAACCTTGCTGCGTCCCAAATAACTTTCTCTCTCTTTTCTACTCGATTATCTCCACTCTGTTAGTTTTATGTCCCATCGACTTTCTATTCTTTGCACTATGTATCCTGATCATTGTCACGTAGGCACAGTCGATATTTAGCGTATTTATCTACTGCGACGTAGGGTTGAAGGTCGTTTTTTATTTATATTTCAAAAGATCATAAGTAACTTGCAAGGTATATTCAAATATCATCTTTAAAATTTTTCTCCGAGTATCACAAGAGAAGGAAGCAATAATGAAAAATATAGTACAATTAGTTGTACATATTTATATAATTGTAAGTCGGTAAAGGCGTATTAACAATACATGACACCTATAAAATTGCATTAATGGTTATTTTTGGTAAGAGCTAGGTGATGCCTTCGCATTCTTTAAAAACAGAAATCTTTAATAATAGAACAGTGGGTTCTCTTTCCCTCTTCTTTATTCTCACTAATTGTCTTAGATAAAACTACAACAAAATATATTACTTTATTAACAATAGGTCAACGTTATAATCATAATTTAGACCTCTTGTATGTGTTAAAATGGTTGTGTTACCTTTTGTTAAGTGGATGGAGCAGGTGGTTAAACCGTTAGTGGGATACCGCTCATGAGCGCGCCTTATAACACACACACGTTTTGTACCTATACATATATATTTTACCGAAAGTTTTTTATTTACTGTCTCATTTGTTATTGTCCTTTTTGACACACACGTGACACTTCACACTATTATTTTTACACACTGACAGTCTATTTGAATTATTTCGAAGGAATACTTTTTCTTTTTACTTTACTTATAAAAAGTTCCGCAACAGTATGCACTTTTTAATGATATCATTAGAGAACCTTTATTTTTTAAAATTTTTGATTTAATTAGAGAATGAAAAAAAATTATCAGTTTAACAATTAATTTCTATTATATCTTGCACCACTTGTAATCTTATAATCCCTTTTTTTTCAGAATAAATCCTGACACGCCACAGTTTATTTCGCATAATCGCAAGTCCATTAGAAATTCTAATTTCAGCCCTAAATTAGATACTGTAGTTCTAATACATGGTTGGATAGATACTATTCACCTCCTTTTTGTACCGAAAGTAACAAAGGGTAAGGCTATCTTCAGCAGCTGGACCAATACATTAACCCAGAAATTTATTCATTTTTTTTAGTTTGGTAGAGTATATTGGCCCTCCGCAGCCTGATGGCAAGCAAGAGAGCCTACGATGCAATTACATCGGACGCGATGTCATGATCATGCAAAGAGACTCCGAGCATAGCCCTCTCCATTGCTCTCTGGGTGACTTTGAGCCTCATTAATCGGCTCATTGTAAGCGGCCACGTTTCGGTTCCGCAAGTAATCACTGGCAACACACACGTATTAAAGACTTTCGTCAAATCAATGCGACAGTTACGCATATGCACGCGGTAGGTAAGGTAGGCGGTACCTAATAACATTAGGCAATGTTATTAGGTTTGACAAGTTTTGACAAAATAAAGGTGAAATGAGTAAAATATTTTAAACTCATTTGAAAATCATAAGTCACATACTATCACAGATATAAACTATATCATAAAAATTGTAGTTCTTAGGCATGAAAAACCAAGTGCAAAAAGTTTAAAAAGACAAAAATATGAACCACTTTATGAACGACTTCTGGTGTCGCTAGATTAACACATGATTTTTTTAAATTTGCTTTTTTATTTTATGAATACTAATATTTTTTTAAAGGTGATCATATGATCATCTCTACAAAAATATTGGTGTTCAAAGGCCTTTAGTGTACAAAGGCTATCCTTGGTACACTAAAAGCCTTGGAATTGCATCAGCCAACTCGTTAATTACTGTCGACAGAAAAACCTAGAATATCAAAAATATGACGACCCGTTTGGATCAGTGGCCTCTGATCCAAGGGTTGCGGGTTCGATCCCCGCACGGTACAAACATTTGTGTGCATGAACATGCCGGATAGTATTAGTCTGGGTATTTTCTATGTATTATAAGTTTATATTTGTTAGCGCTACGGGTGTTGGGTTTCCAAAAAAAATACTAAGTTCCTGTAGGGAGTTATAATCGCGTGGGTGAAGTTAGGTTAGTTAGGTGGAGGTTCAATTCACAATACGACTGTTTACCAAATTATGGAAGGGACATAGACGCGGACAAGTTCTCGTTCCTGTTCAAATTCAAATCGAACTTACCAGGATTCTTCAGAATAATGTAGCTAGACGATCGTCCATTGAGTACATGCAACCAGTCGCCGTCCGGCGACTTTTATTGATGATGAGAAAAGTTCCTTGACGGCGCCGTCTGACGTTCACAACACTTTAAACCTGAGCTTTAAACAGTCCAGACACAACGTAACACAACGTATATTATATATTTTGTTAATTTCGCACAAAAGACGCACACAGCGGTTGCCCACGATTTTCCTAACGTGAGAACCCCAACAAAAAAACAAAAGAAAAACATAGTTCACTACAGAATTCACTCCGGTTATACGACGTTGGTGCCAAATTCAAATTTAGAATTTCGCGCTTTCCTTGGTTCGATTTAAATAAGATGAGGAGTTTGAACAGGCCCAAACATCTTCCCCCTCCTTGAAAGATCCTCATCTTTCAATAAACAGTACATAGAGTGAAGTATGAAATACTATACAGATGTATAAAATGCGTTACAATAGAAAAGTAATACAAAGTCCAATAAGAATGTGGGAGACCACAACTAATACTAATTAATGCAAAATTGAGATAAGCCTATTTGAAAATAGGAAGTGGGCATAAGCGAACTACTGGACGCTTGAATGTACCAGTTTTAGTTTTAACTAAAGCAACTCTAATTAATCCGTCTTTACCTGCATACGTTTGTTGTATAATACCCATTGGCCAGTGTAGAGGCTGAGAATTATCATCACGAATAAGAACTAACATGCCCTCTCTCACTGGGCAAGCATCAGTGTTCCATTTCCCGCGAAGTTGAAGTGTATGTAAATATTCGTCTCTCCATCTTCGCCAATAAGAATGTACAAGTCTATCCAGTAGCATGTAACGTGAAAGTAAATTTTGGTTTATCTCTGGCTCATTGACTGAGGGAAAATAAGCCAAAGGCGTCATATTTAAAAAATGTGCAGGTGTCAGTGGCAAAGGCTCAGATGGGTCTTCGCTGAGAATACCCAGCGGTCTTGAATTAAGAATAGCTTCGACTTGGCATAAAACCGTCAATAGCTCCTCATAAGTTAAGATCTGTGCTCCTATGACCCGATAAAGATGTGTTTTAAAAGATTTAATTGCGGCTTCCCACCCACCACCAAAGTGTGGGGCGTTAGGAGGTATCATTTCCCATAAAATGCGGTTATTAGCTAGTTCAGCCCTAAATTCGGAAGTAAAAGCATCCGAATTAAGAAATTGTTGAATTTCATGTAAATAAGCCTTAGCACCGACAAAATTTGTGCCATGATCCGAGTAGAGCCGTTCTACTGGACCTCGGCGTGATATGAAACGCTTAAATGCGTTTAAAAAGGAGTCTGTAGTTAGATCCGGAGCTACCTCTACATGTACAGCTCGCGTGGTCATACATATGAAGACACATAAATATGCCTTTTGACTTCTCTGTCCGCGTTTTCTGCACAAAGTAATGTATAGAGGTCCACCGTAATCAACGCCGCAATGCGTAAAAGGCTTGGATTGTTTCAATCTACACAAAGGCAGGTCTGACATAACTGGAGCTTGAGCCGATTTAGGCCGTGTCTTAAAACATGGCACACAAGCATGTACTCGTGCACGCACTGTACGTCGAGCAGAAAGGATCCAAAACCTCTGTCGCAGCAATGACAACAGAAGTTGCGGTCCAGCATGACAAGAAACGCGGTGCAAATGATCAATTAGAAGTTGACATACCCTATCATTATTAGGCATAAGGATGGGATGCTTATGATCATAAGTCAGATCACTATTGGCCAATCGACCACCGACTCGAATAATTCCGTCCACAATAAAGGGTCGTAATTTCCGAAACGAGGGAAGGCATGGTTTATCTGATTGAATCGCCTTAAATAAATCAGAAAAATGAAGATTCTGAACAGCCTTAATAACTGTAAGTTCGGCAGCGTTCAGATCCTGAGCGGTTATATCACCACGAGACTTTACACGTTTAGAAAAGCGTAATACGTAAACTATTACACGTAGTAATTTTGACCAGCGTGAGATACGATCAGTCAGAGCGAGCAAAGGAGATTCTGTTTTAGTAAGCGTGTGAGTATTTGACAAAGTTATGGTTTTATATTCCGGAAGATTACCTTCTTTCGCTATAAACGGCTGTATAGGCCAGTCCGAAATGTCATATTTTAACCAGCTTGGACCAGTCATCCAAACAGAATGTTGAATGAATTGTGCGGGCGTCATACCACGCGACAAACAATCACTTGGGTTTTCGTTACCTGGTATATGGGAAAAGTGATGCGGTGAAATTACTTCTTGAATTTTTGCGACTCTATTAGCCACAAACGTTTTTAAGCGATGTGGACTTGAATATATCCAATTAAGAGCGATAGTAGAATCGCAAAAGGCATAAATATTACTAAAGGTAAAGCGATTTTTATACGTGTTGAGAACGACGCGAATTAATTTTGTTAATAAATGAGCCGCCATCAATTCCAACCGAGCAAGACTCACTATCTGCACTGGTGCAACTTTAGACTTAGCACACAGTAAGTGAACTGAAACATTGTCACCTGTTTGAGAACGGATGTAGAGTACGGCTCCGTAGCCCTTTTCAGAAGCATCCGAAAATCCGATAAGACTTGCATTACAAGTTTCAGTCACACCGATGTGGCGAGGAATGGTGATCTTGGACAGAAGGGGCAGTTCGCGTTGGAATTTATTCCAAAGAGTAATAATATTTTGCGGTGGATGGTCGTCCCAACCTATTTTCAATAACCAAAGTTCCTTTATTAACAATTTGGCATATAAAATCAGAGGTGCAGCAAAACCCATTACATCCCACAGGCGTGCGATTAATGACAGCATATTACGTTTGGTGCATGGGACCTCTCCAGGAGAGCAGGTTACAAAATAAAAGTTATCATTCTGTGGATCCCAATTGACACCTAAAACTTTCTGAGTTGCGGTTGCGTCAAAGGTAATATGTTGTGGATGCAAATGGTCTGATGGTAAAGCGGAAAGAACCTCCGTAGAGTTGCTTGACCACTTATGGAGCTTGAAACCTCCAGCGGAAAACATATTAATGAGCTGCTGTGCAGTTTCCTTCGCAGAAGGCATATCCTTAACGGAAAAGCATATGTCGTCCATATAATAAAAGGCTTGGTCGATGATCTCAGAAGCGAGAGGGAAATTATTTTTCTCGTCTTCTGCGAGCTGATGCAAAGTTCGTAACGCTAGGTATGGGCTTGAGGTTAAACCAAAACATACACGTTTAAATTGAAACATTTGAACAGGTTCTGATAAGTCAAAACGATATAAAATGCGTTGATATTTGTGGAAATCCGGATGAACCATAATCCTCAAATACATTTGTTCCACATCCGCGCATAACGCGAATGGAAAAAGTCGAAAGTTTAAAAGTGTTAAAAACAAATCAGATTGTAAGTTTGGACCCGAGTGTAAAATGTCGTTGAGTGACACATTTGTGTCTGTGCTAGCGCTTGCATCCAGTACTAATCGAACTTTGGTGGTCAGCTTATCCTCACGGATAACACCGTGGTGCGGAATGACGTATCCATGGGATTTAGATTCGTCAGCTGTTTCAGATGCGGGTAAGTGATTAATATAATCTTTATCCAAATAATCTAGCAAAATATTATCATAAGCGGATTTAAAATGCGGAGATTTAAGAAAGCGTTTTTCTAATGCGTTAAGTCTAC
The DNA here is from genome assembly GCA_019059595.1 of Marasmia exigua. Classification (NCBI taxonomy): domain Eukaryota; kingdom Metazoa; phylum Arthropoda; class Insecta; order Lepidoptera; family Crambidae; genus Marasmia; species Marasmia exigua. The sequence continues at coordinate 4,906 of JADPWL010002463.1, read as the reverse complement.
TTTTAGAAGTTTTAATCGAATCACCTAAAACTGATGGATCAGTTTTAAATGGAAGTGCGACCACGTAAGATCCAGAGGAATCTCTAGTCGTGGTGGACCTGTAAATGTTTTCACAAGCTTGCTCCTCTAGACTGAGCAGAGCGGAGCGCGGAGTGGAAACCTCCTCGGTTTCCCAAAAGCTTCTCATAATTGCATCAAGCGGTTGAGCAGTAAATGTACATAAAACATGTGCTTGTGAGTGAGCGGGGCGAGTATGACTGCGAGGAGAAGAGGTAATTGTATGAGCGGTATTTGTATAAGCGATATTTGTATGAGCGGGATTTGTATGAGCGGGATTCGTATGAGCAATATGTGTTAGAGAGCGAGAAGTAGGAGCGTGGGTACACGCTACGGGAGCATCTCCCATGAGCACGAAGCCGAGCGGAGTTTGTATGGCGGTAGGCGTTCCTGGTGGTCCATTTACCCGACCACGCAAGAGTAAACGAGCGAACAGTTTAGCGCCGATTAACATTTCTACTTCACCAGGCTCAGAAAATGTATCATCAGCAAGCGGGGTGCGGGCAAGATAATTTAACATCGACTTATCTATAGGCGATGAGGGTAAAGTGTCAGTAATTTTCTCCACAACTAGTGGATGCAGTTCAAAAATTATATTACGGTCAAAGCGGGAGTGTATTACAACATTTGTAACACCATGCACATCATTAGTGGTTCCACCGAAACCACTCACGGTTATATGTTCGGGAAGCGCGTTGATATTTACTGACAGGCGATCACACAAGCCTTTAGTAACAAAATCATTCATCGAACCATTATCGAGCAAAGCGCGAACGGAAAATTCAACTCCGTCCCTATTTTTAATAATAACACGAGCGGTTGCTAGAAGCACAGAGGAAGGCGTATCACATCGCGTCGTGTGTACATGTGTGCGCAGAGAGGGCTCGAGCGAGCCGCCATCTCGTTGCTCCAGCTGATCGCCGGTAACGCATTGCACGACCGTTGGTCTTGAGTCCCTCGGCAGCACGTTTGTCGGATGATCAGTATGTATTGCGATCGATTGACGCGGAGTAGTAGGTGAAGTACGGAAGGTGCGGGATTCTATGGAAGAATTATGCGAAGCAATATTATTTTCGAAATGTAATAACGAATGGTGTCCCTTTCTTTGACAGGTATTGCAAGTTTTATTTGATTTACATGCAGCAGTTTTATGATTAAAACTCAAGCAATTCACACAACTATTATGTTGCTTGACAACATTAAAACGTTCTTTAGAATTTAATTTTAGAAATTCAGGGCAACGATAATATTGTTCATGTCCCGATTTTGAACAAAGGGGACAGGTAATATTATTATTGTTAGAGGTAACAAATGCTTTCGTGAACTTAGTATTATTATTAGTCTTAAGTGCAGAAGATTTATTATAATAATTTTTATTAGCAGAGGAGATTGCTGGCAACCCTGATCTTTCATTAATTTTAACTTGTTCTTTTATGAATGTAATTAATGAGTTATAAGTTGGTAACCTCTCTGATCTTACAGAATTTTCAAAAAGCTGAATGGTTTCTCGGTCAATTTTTTGCAAAGCTAAAAACAAATAAATAAAATCTGTCTTGTTAGGAATATCTAACCTGTCAAAGGCGTTCACCGACGCAGAGAATTTATCTAAAAATATATTTAACCCGTCAGCTGAAGATGAGGTTAGCGGTTTCATGTTGAAAATTTGTTTTAAGTATTCCGTTCCCAGAGTACGAACATCCTGATATTTTTGAACCAGAGTCGAGTAAATTAATTCATAGTTATCACCAGTTGGTGGTATATCCGCAATACATGTTAGTGCTGAGCCAGACAGAACACCTCTCAAATAGAACACCCTGTCCGAATTAGTTAAGTTAGTATTTTTATGAACAACATTATTGTAGCATTCAAAAAAGCTAGCCCATTGATTCAGTTCACCATTGAACTTCACCAAATTAATGGGGGGCAATGAAATTCGAGATTTTTCAACCATTTTGGTGTCTGTTTTTGCATTTAATTTATTCAAAGTGGCTTTTATGGAAGAGTATAAATTTTCAAAGGAGATAAAACTTTGATAATTCGGTTCAAACATTGGGTCATTTTCCATTTGCACCAAGTTAAAATGTTCCACTGCTTGCAAGTAATCAGTACGTAACTGTTCAATATTAGATGCACTCTGAATAAAGCAATTTTTTAATTCTGAACTAGAAATGTCACGTGAAGCATCATAAATGCCTTGTAAACAACCAAAAAACCCTTTGACCTTTGCCTCGGCCAACTTGACTGCTGGTGAAACAACTATGCTCCCTTTTGGCATTTTGAATTATTGATAAACAATATTAGCAAAAATATGTATATAGTAATAATATTTGTTTGCGGTTCGTAATGTTTGTATGCAGTTTATGATGGCGGTAAGTGTTTAATTTAAGTAACTAAGTGTGCGGTTATAAAGTAGGCAGCAATTTATTTTATTTATGTAGGTAGTTCATATTATATGTTAGATAGCAATATAAATATTTGTAGATGTGTAAAATGGCTATAATCGTGAGCGCGGTGCGGGAAATAAGTATAAAATAGGTAGGTACTTATGTACCTATTAGGATGAGACACTGATGCGTACGTGCGAAATTAAAGCGGATTAGCAAAGTAGTATTAACGATTTTCAATGAATCGCAATAAATTTAGTATGTATACAACAAACTTATACGAGAGGTTGCTAAAATAGTAATTAATTAGATGACTTATCAATAACTTTAATAAAGTTGGCACATTCAAAGTCCCGTAACGCCCTCAAGTACAAAATTATGACAAGAAGTTATAATTTAGCAGATCGAAATTATTTCAATAAATATTTATAGAATTTTACGTATTTCCATAGAATATTAAAGCTGGAGTTTTATGCCAAATATTAGGCTCGAATAGGACCAAAACTTATGTTAGCGCTACGGGTGTTGGGTTTCCAAAAAAAATACTAAGTTCCTGGAGGGAGTTATAATCGCGTGGGTGAAGTTAGGTTAGTTAGGTGGAGGTTCAATTCACAATACGACTGTTTACCAAATTATGGAAGGGACATAGACGCGGACAAGTTCTCGTTCCTGTTCAAATTCAAATCGAACTTACCAGGATTCTTCAGAATAATGTAGCTAGACGATCGTCCATTGAGTACATGCAACCAGTCGCCGTCCGGCGACTTTTATTGATGATGAGAAAAGTTCCTTGACGGCGCCGTCTGACGTTCACAACACTTTAAACCTGAGCTTTAAACAGTCCAGACACAACGTAACACAACGTATATTATATATTTTGTTAATTTCGCACAAAAGACGCACACAGCGGTTGCCCACGATTTTCCTAACGTGAGAACCCCAACAAAAAAACAAAAGAAAAACATAGTTCACTACAGAATTCACTCCGGTTATACGACGTTGGTGCCAAATTCAAATTTAGAATTTCGCGCTTTCCTTGGTTCGATTTAAATAAGATGAGGAGTTTGAACAGGCCCAAACAATATTTACAAAAGAAAAGTATTAAATGTGTTTATTTGTAATTGCGCTATTTTCGCAATAGCGGAGACAGGTAGGAGGTAGGATTTACCGATATATGTAGCTCAAGCACATGCTTGGCCTACCTATCTCAGAGTCAGATCAATGTATGTGATATTGTGAAATATTTAAAATAACTATCAAATCTGAAAGATGTCGTTTCTGCAACTGAGTGTCAAATGATAAAATTTTACAGCCTTACTAAAAACACAAAACGTTAACGTCATTGCAATAGAGTGGGACAAGATTTCGTCACTAAACTACTGTACTGCTGTAAAAGGTGTGCCGACTGTCGGAGAATACGCTGGTCGTTTTCTCGAATATCTTAGCAGGGTGACAAATGCACCATACGCGTCTATGCACCTGGTCGGCCATAGTTTAGGAGCTCATGTGGCCGGGAATGTTGGAAAACGCCTGAATGGAAAAGCAGCTCGTATTACTGGTTAGTTTTTTTATGTTATTATTCGACGGGAGGAGCAAATCGTGTACCTCATGATAAGTGTCATGACTGACCGGATGGCGCAATTGGTATTGACCCTGCCTCTTACGCCAAAGGTCGTGGGTTCGATCCCCACCCTGGACAAACATTCGTGCGATCAACACTTGTGTTTGTTCAGTGTCTGGGTGTAATATATGTATTTAAGTATATATTTGTGTTCCTCTGTTGTCTGATATCTGTAACTCAAGTGCTTAAGCTACTTAGTACGGAATCAGGTCAACGTATGAGAATTACTTATAATTCTCACACTTATGTCATGACACTTTTGTCATGTTTGCCTATAGACAAAATAAATATGAGAGGTTATATGAAATTGCCGTTTTGTATGCTGAAATATTGGTGGTAAAATATTGGTTAGGTTAAGTTAGAACAGTGGCCAGCAAAAAGTACTAAAATTCTGGGACGAGTTTCCCCCCAACCCGATTTCTTAGAAGTTTTCTTTTCCATACTAACATTTTTTAATTTGCAAAGTAATTACTAATGCAACTACTCCATTATTGTCTGTGATTTAATGAAAAACGTAACGAAACGTGTAGGATAGTTTTTCAGTAAAAATATGTCTTAGTAAAAAAAAAATATAAATAGGTACGTCAATTCTGCCAAGTAAAAAAATATCCATATTCAAGATTTTTTTTTGCATCAAGAAGACAATAATATCTAATTCCTAAGTAATAAACACTTAAAAAATCATCTCGTGTTATGTTTCTTAAGAATAAATAGCAAAAGATTGCTATAAAATATTCAACTATTAATATGTAATTATATTTAAATAAACCTTAAATTCCAAATTTTATTATTATATTAATTATATTATTATATTTTTTTTAATATAAACCTTAAATACAATATT
>JADPWL010002456.1:0-12057 GCA_019059595.1 Marasmia exigua | reverse complement strand
GCCGCGCGCGTACGATTTCAGGCTATTTATTTTTAGTTTTTAGTTATCTACAGACATTCAAACAGGCAGTTCACAACACATGTAGGATCACGTAGCATGTAAATGTAAAATTAAATGATGTTTCACAAACGCGGTGGGCGGGGTAGTTTGCTCTCGCTCGCTGCTGCATCGGAGTAAACTTGTGGAAGGGCGCAGAACATTTTCCGATGAACGAGTGTTCGAACAATATCACGACAAGAAGTGTTTAAATCTGAGTGCGTTATACGGCTCTTATGCCATGGGGTTACGAAGATTATAAAATAAACCATATCGAATAAAGGACCACACCGGAAAAAATATTCTTTGGAGGGTTCACTTGGACCATGATCCAGGATTTGGGAATTTCGCTGCGTGAGTGAGGGAACCGGAACCCCAATCCCAGGGAAAGGGGGGTTTAAAGGTTGGCAGCGCACTCCACTGGTGTCGCGCAATAGCTCACCATCGAGTGATCCGTATGCTTGTCTGCGACTTATCACACAAAAAGTCTGGTATACACAAAGAAGTGACTTCCACCTGACCTTCGCAACCCTTAAACTGAGGAACCATAGCGTATGGGTCAACGAACTCTTCGATATCAATTGTCAGCTAGAACCTCCCTTCTGTATAGGTAATCATATTTTTAGTACTGAGAAAACCTTTGTATCAGTTTATAACAGCGTAATAATGTAGTCCTTATGATAAGGGGTTACGGTTGTAAATGAAGAGCGTCGCAAATTGATAACACGTTTATTAGCCTGCGCTAGTCCAGCTCGAACTCGATGATATCGGAGGTCTGCGTCTAATATAAAATGAACCTTATTCCTCAGGAATAAGGGAAGTATGCCACTGTTAATGTAGTCATCATGCACAGTAATAATAACTAGTAGTGTATCTTCATACAAGCGAGCGATTAGCGCGCGCTTCAGCTCTCGGTATACTCTCGGGCAACATAAGTCATCGTGGCGTCTATATTTAGCCAGTGTAATGTCGTCCTTATGCTAAGGGGATAGGGTTGTAAATAAAGAGCGTTGCAACTGATAACACGTTTATTAGCCTGCGCTAGTCCAGCTCCAACTCGATGATGTCGGGCAGGTCTCCGTGTAGTATAAAATGAACCTTATCCCTCAGGTATTACGGAAGTATGCCACTGTAAATGTTGGCTAGTTCAATGTAGTCGATGATGTCCTTATGCTAAAGGGTTAGGTTTGTAAATAAAGAGCGTTGCAACTGATAACACGTTGATTAGCCTGCGCTAGTCCAGCTCCAACTCGATAATGTCGGACAGGTCTCCGTGTAGTATAAAATGAACCTTATTCCTCAGGTATTAGGGAAGTATGCCACTGTAAATGTTGGCTAGTTCAATGTAGTCGATGATGTCCTTATGCTAAAGGGTTAGGTTTGTAAATAAAGAGCGTTGCAACTGATAACACGTTTATTAGCCTGCGCTAGTCCAGCTCCAACTCGATAATGTCGGACAGGTCTCCGTGTAGTATAAAATGAACCTTATTCCTCAGGTATTAGGGAAGTATGCCACTGTAAATGTTGGCTAGTTCAATGTAGTCGATGATGTCCTTATGCTTAGGGGTTAGGGTTGTAAATAAAGAGCGTTGCAACTGATAACACGTTTATTAGCCTGCGCTAGTCCAGCTCCAACTCGATAATGTCTGGCAGGTCCAGGTCGGCGTCGCTCTCGCTGCTGCGGCCCTCCGCCGCCGCCTGGAATAAATAATAAATAATAATAAAATATAAATAAATATGTAATGAAACTTAATTTATTTAAAAAGCCCGTCACGTGACTTGACTTAATCAGTTTGAATGGCGAGTTGGAAATAAATTCGAGGAATTTCCAAATATCGTAGTAAAAATGTTAGTTCAGACAGGTTAGTATTTTTTATGTGATAGGTGGCAGACGAGCAGACGGATCACCTGATGGTAAGCGATTGCCGCCGCCTATGGACACCCGCGACACCAGTAGGGTCACAAGTGCGCTGCCAATCTTTAAACATCCCTTCCCCCGGATTGGGCCTCCGGTACCCTCACTCACGCAGCGAAACACAGCACAGTGCTGCTTCACGCCGGTATTCTGTGAGGCCGTGGTATCACTCCGGTCGAGCCGGCCTCCCACAGTAGTAGTAGAAGACAGGGTTAAAAAGATGTAAATGTTAACCTATACACCCTATATTACACCCAGACACTGAACAAACACACGTGTCCATAAAATATTTGTCTTCAGTGGAATCGAACCCACAACGACCATTGGCGTTGAGGCAGGGTCGCTATTACGCGATCGGGCCGGTTAAAATTTGACTTCCTTTAAAGTAATGAGAATAGGAAAGTAATGGAAAGTAAGGGCCGGTCTCTTGGTCGAGTACAGTTTAATGACGCGTACAGGAGACCTATTTTTGATTTAATCGTATGACTTAGCGTCGTGATGAGCGCACGATTTCTACTGATTTTCCTTCAATAGCAACAAGCACAAACAAAATATTATAAATTTCAAAACTTTGATTTGACTGGTTTTGACAGTTGACACAATGTGACATTCATAGCTTTTTGTGACAAAAAAAGCAAAGATTTTCATATCAGCAGCAGTCTTTAGCTTTGGCGTTCCGTTTGCAATGCGGAAATTACCGGTTTTTGTAACATTCTGCATGGAAGGGTTATAATGTCAATCTACCGTATTATATTGGCAACATCGAAATCGAATGATTCAAAAATAAGAAAAATCGGCTTCATGCGATTTAGAAGGCGAAAGTGACTTACGTCGCATGCGACGACGCTAAGTCACACGAGTAAATCAAAAATGAGTTTCCAGTAGGGCTAACATGCGCACCACGAGATAATTTTGTCTACACTCGTATTCGCTAGTTGCTTCTCGCTCACCAGACTGAGCTATGAGCGGGATAGAAGGATGCGCTCGCACGGACGAGAGTAGACAACATTTTGGCGCGGAGCGCATGTATGAAATTTGACAGCTAAAAACGAGATATTTGTCGTCCTCGCTAGTCTACGACGACAAATATGACCGAAATGTTGTCTACTCTCGTCCGTGCGAGCGCATCCTTCTATCCCGCTCATCGCTCAGTCTGGTGAGCGAGAAGCAACTAGCGAATACGAGTGTAGACAAAATTATCTCGTGGTGCGCATGTTAGCCCTACAGGATGTTGCATTGGCTCCGCCGCTTATCTAGTGCGTCAACAATGTTCGAGGAAGCGCACGTTGACTGATTGAGATGGGTTATACTAGGTAAATTTGATACGATGTGCACCTATTCCGAGTATTTTCTAATACTCGATCCCAATACCTAATCTACCTGGTACATAGTAATTTATAATACTTAACGCGACTACTGCTACAAACTAATCCACGTATTATGACTTTAAATATCATTTTCTTAGAATAGATACAACCGCACTATTGAATTTGAAATTGTTGAGGATTTGTTCAACAAAACCTCATTCTTTTTTACGTTTAATAAGTAAGTAAGAACAATTTAATAAGTAAGTAAGAACAATTTAATAAGTCAGAGCTGTCAGAGCAAAATAATGTAATGGAAAATTTGTACGAAATTGTAAATTGTGAAATATACGTTAAATTCAATCGGATCAATGTTTTTTCTTGGCAAATTATCAAGCAGTATATACCGGTGCGAGTTCTAAACAGAAATTGTATTTTGATATTTTTTGCTGGCTGTTGATTGATCTCCTCCCTTCATTCTTTACAGGACTAGGACCAATGAGGTAAATAGTTATAGAGGTGCTATCACGAGCAACAGTCATGTTCCATTTTGATACGTCAAATTTTATTGTCATTCCGTAGACTAAAAAAATATCGCAGAACGGACTAAGCAATCAATGATATTCGACGGCCGCCGGTATCCGGTACTTTAATATCTGAGAAGAAACTTAATGTATCTATTTTTTTTTTCACATACATTGATCTGACTCCGAGATAGGTAGCTCAAGGACCTGTGTTACGGATATCAGAACCAACAGTGGGATTACAAATATATACATATAATACTTTTCTTTTGTAAATACATACTTATAATACATAGGGAACACCCAGACCAATACAAACAAACATGTTCATGAATACAAATGTTTGTACTGTGTGGGGATCGAACCCGCAACCCTTGGACCAAAGGCAGCGTTCACTAGCAATGTTCCAAACGGGTCGATCTATTATCCAATATTGAACATCGGAAAAAGTTTCTGAAACGTGTAATCATGATTCAGTTGGTCTGGTGTCCCTGTTAAAGGGTTGCGAAGGTCAGACGGCAGTCGCTTCATTACCAGTCCCCCCCCCCCCCCCCAATCCTGAATCCTGGTCTAAGCGTACCCTGTTGGCCTAACATGCGCACCGCGACATAATTTTGTCTACCCCGTATCTCGTGGTTAATTGAATGAACGAAACCAGTGTAGCTATATAAGAAAACAAATGTATATTTCAAAGGGCAACACTGGTTTGTCTACACGAGTAATCCTTTGTCTACCACGAGAAATTTGTCGATCGTGATGCGCATGTTAGAGAACAAGACATTAGTCGATATCAACAAATTTGTCGTATCTCTTCCGTGACATATCTCGCGATGGCATGTTAGCCCGACTGGGCAACGCAAGGGAATTAATTACACGCTTAGATAAAGAGTGCAGGTGAGTATACGCACCCGTCTCCTGGTGCGCATGCGGCGGCGCGGGCGCGGCTCGTCCTCGCGCGACGAGTCGCCGGAGGAGCCGCCGAGCCCCATCACCGCGTCCCGGAGCGTTGCTATTGCTACTGCGGACAACGCCACGTGCTCAATACTCCGATCACGCAACCAACAATCAACACTCCTACGAGACTACGAGCTAACACAAAACCGAAGGAAAATAATAAATAAATAAATAAATATTTCACAACATCACATACATTGATCTGACTCCGAGATAGGTAGCTGAAGCACCTGTGTTACGGATATCAGAATCAACAGTGGGATTACAATTATATACATATAATACTTTTCTTTTGTAAATATATACTTATAATACATAGATAACACCCAGACCAATACAAACAGATATGTTCATGCACACAAATGTTTGCACTGTGCGGGGATCGAACCCGCAACCCTTGCACCAGAGGCAGCGTTCACTACCACTGTTCCAAACGGGTCGCCTAAAATAACACACTATACTCGAGGCAGTAGGTATCATAACACCTTCTCTAAGAAATTTATAAAGAAGTACAGACAGGGTAGGGAAGGCGATTCGATTTTTTTTTGTATTAACCATAAAACTATTAACAACTAATTGAATGTACCTGTATTATAAAAGTGCTGCCGGTTAAATAATTAATTATTCAAAAACCCGCGACCCACGCACGAGATGGCTGTATGTTTAGATTCCTTCGAGTCTCTTAAATAAAAAAAAGTATCTGCGACTGGACTGACATTACTGACGTCACATAAAAATATTTTTTATTACAGAATTACTTGATTTTACTGGTACGAGATCGTTAAACATGTATCTTGTTTTTAATAAAATAGATTCATATTACATTATAAACGATAATTTTAAAAAAGGATAGATTTTTCGCAAATCCATTTTATAGACCTCGATTATTTGCGAATCGATTCAATACGTCACGATTGGAATTTGCAATTGACACCTGGCGCCATCTATTGGTACAGAGTGGAACTAATGTTCGTGTGGAACTAATGAACTAAGATTTAGATTACCTTGCTGTAACACAGTGTTTTTAAATAGCACGGGAGGTAAAGGTTTTTCAACTGAACAGTAGTACTTACGCGATTTTCTAGCGTTGCTTTGTTTATATAGCATTAAAGTTGTTTTTAATATAACAAATAAATATAAATAAATGGTCCTTAAATACTAGTTGTTTCCGCAGCAAATTAAATGTACTCACAGTCGTCGTCGTTGTCGGAGCCGGAGTCGGAGGCGTCGTCGTTCTCCGAGCCGCCCGCCAGCTCCTCCTCTTCGTCCTCCTCCTGCCAACACACAATATTTCATCATCATCATCATCATCATCATCATCAGCCCATTGAAGTCCCCACTGCTGGGGCACGGGCCTCCCTCAATCACATGAGGGGTAATTGCCATACTCACCACGCTTGGCAGACGGGTTGGCGAGGGTTTTGGTATAAATGTAGAGTTTTCCTTCTCTGGGTGCTGATGATCATGCCAGCAGCTTTACCTTAGTCGCCTTTTACGACACCTCGGTAAGAGTGAGGGTGGCCTATTCTACTCTGCCGGGGACCACACGGCCAGACACACACAATATTTATTACAAGTTATTTTTCAGATGAATACTTAATTACTGACCCGAAGTGGATCTTGGCCTCCGATACGAGATTTCGCCATTCCCTTTCTGTTTTCAACCACCTGTCGCCAGTTCGGCCGTTGTAGGTGGGCAAGATCTTTTTCGACCTGCTATCTATCCAGCAATACCTTGGGCGTCCTACCAAATCAGCGTCGTTTCAGATGAATAAGATGCATATTATTTAATTATTTGTCATTTATTGCGTATGTACGCGGTATGCGCGGAATTGCTTACCATCAGGTGATCCGTCTGCTCGTCTGCCACCTCTCATATAAAAAAATGTACCCCTAAGAATATTAACATATTGTATTCCATATTTAGATAGTTCAAATTCGTAGATAAAATAGTCATTAGGGTAGGCACATTAGCTACAAAACCGAATTTATTTTAAACAATTTTGGGGTTTCAACCTCTCGGCAAACACTCATACTATTTATTAAATAACCATGCCCAAATGTTGGGTTCATTGCGTACTCGAAAAATTGATTACCGCCAAAAGCGGTCACTTTTGGCGTGAATAAATTTTTCGCGTACATAAACCGACCCAACATTTGTGCATGGTTATTTAATAAATAGTTTAAGTGATTGCCGAGAGGTTGTAACTCCGAAATTGTTTAAAATAGATTCGGTTCAGTAGCTAATATAATATAAAATATATTGTCGTCGCTAGTGTTGCCTTACTCGTCACCTTAAGATTATAAATCAAACAAGTAAAAAGTCGATTAGATATCTAAAAAAAATATTTTCGATTCTTAAAAAAATCGGTTAGGTTTAAAAGGAGCGCCTCACTTTTTATGTCAAAATAGAACTGTCCTATTCACCTTCACATACTGAATGGAATTTAAGATTCTGGCGGTAGGACTAAAGACACTCCGCGTGGGCTGATGCAATTCAAAGGTTTTAAATTAGTTTCTAGTGGATTTTAGTGAACAAATTTGGTGTTTATTTGTGCAGTGAAGTGCCACGAAGTGATCCTAATAATAAAAATCGTTGAATTGTATCCTTTTTAACACTGCTGTGTGTACTGTCGAGTGATTTGTCACATGACAACTTGCTTGGACCTAATTAGAGTATTAAAACCCGCGATTGTGCTTAGAGTGGAATCGGCAGAATCCGTAGGTCGATAAAACGCAAAACACCGGCGTTTTATTGAGTGACTGTGACTTTAACTTCGACTATTTAAGTTTGTGGTGTATAAATATCTATGTGAGTGTAGTTTTGTTCGTTTAAGGTGGTGTTTAATAATAATGTATTATAAATACAAAGACAATTAATTAAAGAGAAACGGCTCATTAATCAACCAATTAATTAATATCTGTACAATGTGGCGTGTCGTATTTTCAGTGAATAAATGTTTCTATATATCTATCAATTTTCTACCAAGGTACGAGTCTCTTTAATCACTTGACATTGACAGAGTTGGCTCATACGAGCAACGGTAAGCCATAGTCTCCCACGATATATTCATGCCGAAGCATGGCTCTCCCACGATTTAAGGCAAGAGTGAACAGGCATCTTTTAGGCAAACGCGTATCATCCTAGAATTCATCGTCGCTTTCCATCAGGTGCGATTGTGGTCAAGCGTTAGCCTATAGCCCAAAAAAAAAGAAAGATATATTCATGCCGAAGCGTGGCTCTGCCGCGATATCTTCAAGCCGACCGACACGATATCCCACTCACCGCGGTGTCGGTGTGGTCCCGCTTGCGGCCCACGTCGTACACCTTCACGCAGGACTCCTGCACCTGCTCGAAGTCGCCCATGTTCTCCACGAGGGAGATCTGCGTGCCCCACCGCGACACCGACAGAGCGTATATGTTCCTTTTCACGTCTATCGTGGCTGTAATGAGGAACATTTTATGCATTAGTTTTATTGACTACGAAATCAAAATATAATTTGGAAAATACTTATTTATTAAAAATCACTTACAATCAAAGAAAATATGCAAAAAATATAAGAAAATAATAAAATAATAAATATTGAGCCGTGTGGTCACCGGCAGAGCCTCCACTCACTCTTACCGAGGTGTCGTAAAAGGCGACTAAGGTAAAGCTGCTGGCATGATCATCAGCACCCAGAGAAGGAAAACTCTGCATTAATATCTAAACCCTCGCCAACCCGTCTGCCAAGCGTGGTGAGTATGGCAATTACCCCTCATGTGATTGAGGGAGGCCCGTGCCCCAGCACCCTATTTAAAAAAAGTTTCACAATCAATAGGGTAACCCTATCGATAGGCTTAACTCTGAAAAGGGGTTTTCCGGTCCCTGGTTTCACATAAACATTACACAATACAGTGTAATTCCCGGGCGACTTTTCAGGTAGTAAATATTTGCGACCACAAGTTTACCGGCTCCTATCTCTCCGCAGCGGGTAATACATGTTATAAATACCGCAGGGCACCATTGACGCGTTTTCCCCTGGCAGCTATACAAATAACAACAGGCAAAGAAAAGGTATTTTTTCCGTCAATTTACTTTTCCGTTTGAAATGAAGTAGCTGTACAAATAACAATAGGCAAAAAAAAAAGCTTTTATTTCCTTCAATTTAGTATTTTGTTTGAAATGAAGTTTACAAAATCTTGTTCTAAAAAACACGCCCTAAATCGAAACAAGAAAATTGTCTCAGCTGAAATTATTATGCCGTATCGCCGTGGTCGTATGCCACCTACTTTAGCAAAACATTAATTATAATAATAAAATAAAATGAATGTGGCATACGACCACGGCGAAACAGCATACTAATTTCAGCAGAGGCAAAGTTAAGTTTGCCTCTGCTGATATTAATATTTAAACTTTATTTTTATCAAACATATTTTTAGATATGTAAATAAAATTACATATTTAAAATGTGCTAAAAAAGCTCTTTCATTTGATACCCCCCAAACGGTACCGTCAAGCAATTTTTTTTTAGTTCCTTACTCTAAGTCCCCTAGAGGGCGCTGTAGTCAATTTAACGTGACGGCATGTCTCCTCCACCAGGCCGGCCGTATGCCCCATTGTGGACCCCAATGGAGTGCGGCATTACGAGGCGAAAGATAGGGCGCGCCTGATCGCCGACCACCTAGAGGTACAGTTCACTCCCCACCCCATCCAAACCTCCAAGCCCGAAATATTGGCTCACCACGAGGGTAGAGCATCTGGTTGCTGAGTTCCTGGCTTCCCCGCCCCACAGCTTCAGGGAGACGCGTTTATATCACCTGCGGAACTGCAGAAAGCAGCCGCCCGTCTACCCAAGCGCAAGGCACCGGGGCCAGATGGGATCACTACCATGATGCTCAGAAACCTACCCAACAGAGCCATGGTGGCTTAACCAGGCTCTTTAATGCCATATTGAGGGCTCACCACTTCCCACTCCAATGGAAGCAGGGGAAGGTCATCGTCATACCCAAGCCTGGGAAAGACCGACGTTCCCCTGCCTCCTACCACCCCATTTGCCGCCCTACTCCCCCACCTTGGTAAGCTCTTTGAGCGGCTCTTACTGTGGAGGATGAGACCATGTTATGCATGGTCTCAGCCTCCACAGTAGCCATGCTGTTCGTCCCTAGGACTTATGTCCTAGGGACGAACAGCATGGCTTCCGCGCCGGTCACTCCAAAGTGACACAACTTACCAGGGTACTCCACCACCTGGCCTGTGAATCGAACCGGGGTTACAGCTCGGCCGGAGTCTTTCTCGATATCGAGAAGGAAAAACAGAGTATGGCACCCGGGTTTGATTTACAAGCTTATCCCACTAGGTATCCCTCCCTACGTAATACACCTCATCGCTTCCTTCCTCCGAGACCGATCCTTTTATGTGAACATAGAGAATGCGGACATAGAGAATACCTATCTCGGAGTCAGATCAATGTATGTGATGTTGTGAAATTTTTATTTTATAATATTAACCTAAATTATTGCGAATGATGCCTCACCTATACCTATGTTGGACATCACTGTACATTGATCATACTGGAGTATTATTCGATACAAAAACCCATTCCAAACCGACTTGAGTTACGACTTCGTTAGTTCATAGCCGAATAGCAACATAATATTACAACCTATGCGGATAAAGAATGGGATCAGAAATGGCGGCGCATCTATTTACTTCTCGCTCGCACACTATTTGCGTCTATACTCGCACCCCACGAGTGCGAGTATAGACGCAAATAGTGTGCGAGCGAGAAGTGGATAGATTGGCCGCCATTTCTGATCCCATTCTTTATCCGCACAGGTTGTCAATGTATTAAAAAATATCTTTTGTTCCCAATTAGTAAATATTTTTTCTGTTATAATTTGAATGAATGAATGAATGATAACTTTAATTGGCACAATACAAAACAAGGAAACTTGCGAGTGTGGTCAAGCGTTAGCCTATTGACCAAAAAAAAACTTAATTAGAAAATTAACCTAGCCATAAATAATAAAAGAAAAGTAGGACAACATTATCCCTGTATTTGCCAAACAGGCGGCCGCTCAGCAATAGTCGGTGCTGATGCAAGAGACCAACCCCGACCCTGGTTTTCAGCGAGTACCATAACATTATTGCGCATCTGTTCCATATCTATGCAACAGTGTATAAAATTGAGATCGAGACAGCAAAAATTCAGCGATAATTTCTCGTGCGGACAGTGTCTATAAATAACAGTTACTCATTAATTTAGGAAAATTAAGTGTGATTTCAATATATTTCAACACATAGAGTGTATTAAAACATTTTCCTCAAACGCTACATATTTTTGTCTCCGGGAAGTATTAGGCTCAATCGTATTGCACTCCGCTGAAGTTCAGTATTGACGCAAACAGCGTTAATAATATTGGCAACAGCCACTGAAACGATCGAACTTTACTGTGGATTGTTCAGTTTTCTACGGACGCTGTTAGCTAAAGTTTATTCAAAAAACTTTGCTTCAAATCAACAACATTAATAGAAAATATACTATAGTGATTTCAAGATTAAAAGTGCCATTTGAAACCTTAGTTTTCTCTTTTCTACCGGTCACAATATTTTAAGCTACGTGTCTCTTTAAACACTTGACATTGGCGGAACGTGTGATTAAGTCCTCAAAGAAAAAAAAAACAAAAAAAAACCTTAGTTTGAAGTTTACAATATTCCGTGATGTCAAAATGAAAAAGCGTGTAATGACTGGGTGTTACTTTTTGAATTTTTTTCTCAATAAACATCGAATATTTTTGACATTGATTCTATAATATATAGCAAAAACTCTGTTGATTTTATTTGATCGGTACGTGACGTCAGCAAAATTGCACAAAAGAAAGGAAGCAAGTCACATTTTTGTACAAGAGATAAAAAAGAAAGATAAATAGAGTGAATTTCATCGTCTCTCCTAAATTCACACAAACGCACCTTGTGACGTCACATCCTTGTACCAAAGAGAGTTCCTTGTAACAACAATGCCTCCACACAGATACATAAAACAAAGATGTGCTATTCGACGACGACGAGGAGTTCAGGAAGAAAAGGACGAAGTACGACATGGACGGGAGACTCACGATGTTGGAGAAGGACAGAGAGCTAGAGGACAAGAAGAAGGAGGTATTGAACAGCACGTTGCAGTCCACTAGGAACGCGCTGATCATGCTCAAGGAGTCGGAGGATGCTGGTGTGTATTTATTTGATATCTTTTTTGGCCCATAAATTCAACATAGCAACCTTAGAACCTGACTTTGACCTGGCCCCTGAATTCCAAAAGCAATTTAGTATACCCTGCCCTTAAT
>JADPWL010002455.1:0-14760 GCA_019059595.1 Marasmia exigua | reverse complement strand
TTGAATATAAAAATTATAAAGCTTGATACTCACTGCCGCTTAATTTTTTTTGGGTTATCCTCACAGTAATGTAATCATTACCGTGGCAGTTCAATGACCATATTCCTCTGAAATTGACATAAAAATCATGTTTTTGGCTTAGCTAGGACGATGATATAGAAGGCCCCTTCTGCCAATACATATTTTATAGAAGGAGCCTCTCTATAATCATCGTACATATTTTTAAAGATTTTGATATCAGTTTCAGAGTAATATGCATTTATAGTCCGTAAAATATAGCTTGATTAGAATAACAGCTGCCACTTGACCTTTATTTCAATAAACATAAGGTTTATCAACCCAGTTTTCAGATCATTTTCTGACATCAATGATTGTCATTCAAATCAAACTTGGAATGATCCTTTTATAGAGACAAACCATTTAGTAAGTTCCTATTACACCGTAATTTATCATAAAACGTCTCACTGGGCACTGGGTAGTGTCATACAATAATTCGTTTATTTTATCTATACTTATTATACCGGCGCATTCGGGAACGTACTTGAGGCGTTTTAATAATAAGGCAGATCTTTGTAAATAAAAATAAACCAGATTAATCCATTAAAATTACAATGAAAACAAGCGTAGTTAGGATGGTCGGCAGAAGAAGACAATTTTCACATCAAAATAAAAAAAGAAAGCGACTTTTGAATATGGAACGCGCGCTATTTCACGCCATAAAATGAGGTTTCATGGTGGAGTCTCCGTGTGTGTCCTCGACACTTATGTTATGTGTTTAATTGAAACATGTGATTTGTGTGATGATCACATCACAGTTTAAAAATTTTATCTCTGCGAATTCTTTCAAGAGAAAAAAATATCACCGTGTAATAATTTTAGACTTTCTTAATATTTATAACACTTGTATTTGTTACAATTATCTAAAAATAGCTCTTTATCAGTAAATGGGTTAATAATTGATGTTACATTTTAGAAGATAATTTTTTATATCTAAGTTGATAACATATTATACTTATTCTAATATAAAGTATGTGGGAGATAAAAATATATTTATTTTAAATTAAATTTTAATTAAAATTAAAATTAAAAATAAATTCATAAATTGTAACCTGTTAGAATTAAAACGGAAACGATATTTCGCGCGCGCTCCCTTCTTCCGGCTCAGCCCCCTACCCCACCGCGCTACTTGTTTACGCCATGCTTTATAAGCGGCTGCAGTGCGCTTGGGCAGTCAGGCGATAGCCATTGGTGGGAAGAGGATTCCGCCTCCGCTCACCATGCTCGGCAGCAATATCGCCTGGTCCCCACAGGTCAAGTACCTCGGGGTCACCATCGACCGGCATCTAAAAATGGCTGCCCACGTTGGCAACACCGTGGCGCTATGCCGTGCTGCTCGATCTCTCCTGAGTCCCGTCTTGTCGTCCAATATCCCGCTACGTGCGAAATTGGGAGTTTACAAGACGTACATTCGCACCAGACTTACCTACGCCGCCCCGGCCTGGTATGCTCTGACTGCGGAGACTGAACGCAAGCGATTGCGAGCACAGCAATCGCTTGCGTTGCGCTCTATCGTAAAGGCCCCTCGCTACGTGAGGAATTCGACGATAACTCGGGACACCCGGATGGAGAGCCTCGATGACTTCATCGGCCATTTGAGCGCCAGGATGTTTGCCCGCGCGGGGCAGTCGTCCTTTGCCCACTTGCGCGAGATTGCGCCGTACCACCGACGCCCCCCCGACAGACCGTATCCGCGGGACCTAGTCCCGGCGGATACATAGACGGACATCGACACCAAGCTCCCCGCTGGCTCGAGACCGCTCACCGGACGTTCCATCCCTCGCGGGTTGGGATTATGCCGGTGGGGCCCGGACTCGTCAGCGGGGTGAAGCCCACCACCGGATTTGACTACCCGGACCCGACACCCAGGCCTAAAACTAGGCCGCACCAACGCCCCGCGCATCTTAATGCGCGGCGAACGACCCTACTGATATGGGTAACTATCCCAGTCCAGTTTCTCCCGACCCCTTGCGGGGCCGTGAGCATACCTCCGTCCGTGGGCAGTCAGTTGTCGTCCGACTGCCGTCACAGACAGAGCTCTTCAGGTAAATTAAACTACAGTATTATGCCGTTACTATGTTGAATTTATGTTGTAGCAATGATTAATTAATTAATGCAATCACTTTTTAATTAAATATAAAATAAATAAGTATTTTCTAATTTTATTTCATTTTCAATATATTCTAAATTTACGAATAAATTGTTTCTACCTAAATAATTCGTTTTATTTAACAATATCCTACATTGTGGGAGATAAAAATATATTTATTTTAAATTAAATTTTAATTAAAATTAAAATTAAAAAAAAATTCGTAAATTGTAAACTGTTAGAATTAAAACGGAAACGATATTTCGCGCGCTCTCCTTTCTTCCGGCTCAGCCCCCTACCCCGCCGCGCTACTTGTTTACGCCATGCTTTATAAGCGGCTGCAGTGCGCTTGGGCAGTCAGTTGTCGTCCGACTGCCGTCACAGACAGAGCTCTTCAGGTAAATTAAACTACAGTATTATGTCGTTACAATGTTGAATTTATGTTGTAGCAATGATTAATTAATTAATGCAATCACTTTTTAATTAAATATAAATAAATATAAAATAAATAAGTATTTTCTAATTTTATTTCATTTTCAATATATTCTAAATTTACGAATAAATTGTTTCTACCTAAACAATTCGTTTTATTTAACAATATCCTACATCAGAAGTGGGATGGGAGACATGTTCAGCCTTTATTAATCACTTTGTTTTGAGTTTCAGGAACACCACCCTTATGTCGCATCATGGGCATCAGTCTGATGGGGCAAACCAGGTGCCCGAGGCACCCGATCCTGGGCTTCAGAACGACCAGCCTGCTTCCCCGATTATCAGCCAGCGGCTGGCTACCCGACAGCCACGCGACAACACTAATGGTCTTCCTGGTATAAGTGTCAGCCAGGGCGAACCTTCTTCGTCCAATACATCTGGACTTAGTTTGAGTGGAGGTAATTTCGTTCCATTTGATTTAATGAAGACCATGATGAAGGAAATGATTTCTACAATTTTTGAAACTACCAATTCTTTCCCTGCGCCGCACGCGCAGCAGATTAAACCAAAATCAAGAAACTTGGAACACATTTATCTGCCTACATTTGATCCTGATGACCGTACCGACACAATAAAAGTGTGGTGCCGCCAGGTAGAGGAATTACAATCTGAATACCAGCTAAGCGATCGTGAGACATTGAATTTATCAAGGTAAAATCTTAGGGGCGAGCTTCTGACTGGGCTCGGCGTAATTACTCAGTAGTAACAAACTGGACTGAACTGAAAAATAATCTTATTCAAACATTCGCAGACGAGACAAGATATTACGATGACTTAACTGCATTTATGGAGTACACCAGCGACAAGGCGAGCAACCTGGCGGAATACGCGACTCGCAAGTGGGAGCTAGTTAAGAAAGCTGTCGGCATCGAGGTGACCGAGATGCATTTAGTAGAAGCCGTGATATCAGGTATGTCAGACTTTCGTATTCGATCTGATTTATTGCGACTAACACCTAAAACATTACCACAATTAATACAAAGCCTAAATTCTTATAAACGCAAACATCCAGTGTCTGATGCTGATCGTGACCATAATATTCCCTCAAAAAAGGCTAAATTCAATCCAGGTGACTACAAACTAAGGCGTTGTCAAAAATGTTTTAGGTTAGGGCACCTGCAAAGGGACTGTAGAACTGTTGTAAATAATAATAACTCACCAACCCCGTACCCGGTAGTTCCATATCCGCTCAACCTCAAAACCCTCACCCACAAAAGAAAGAAACGCAAACTCGCCCACTGCCTGTTTGTAGTTTTTGTCATAAGTCAGGACATAAATTAGAAAACTGTTTTAAGCGAAAAAATAGTAAGTCTACTCCAACAAAATCAGTTAACTCCTTAATAGTAGGGAATAAGAAAGAAGAAAGAAAGAAAGAAAAACATTTTATTGACCATCACAATAAATAATTTAACAATGAACATTCATTAGTAAACATAGATAAGGTAACATTGACACATTAATACTACAGACAAAGGTGAGTACGAGAACAGACGATAGGTAGGTAAATACACAGTTATATAAAATGAAAATATTCTAAATAAGTAGGCGTGTGTGAAGTGTGAGGTCAATCAGGTCCTGGCCTCAGCATGGTGCTGCCACGACAGAAATGCCGCGGCAGCGCTGGTATTCTGGCAGGACCTGTTGTGAGTGACGACCGTGTTAATGTGTAACCATAAATAAATAAATACTAATGTACATAAGTAAATGATAATGTGAGATAGAATTACTAGATAGAACGGAAGAAGATAGAATTATAACTTATTTATAAAAGCGACAGTGGCGCCATCGATTGTTTCATATCGTCAATGTTGACACGTTGACGAAATGATTAAAAAAAAAAAACAATTAAGAGAAAAAAAAATGACAGTTTGATCTAATCTATGGTTCTATTTGACATTAAGTGCATAAAGTGCACTGCAAATTACAATGAATTGCAACATTAAAGTTATCTGTGATTATGATTATGCACATCTTAGTTTGTGAATATTTTTGTCGGTGTATGAACAACAAAATGGAGAAGTTTGTTGCTACAACCGCCGTGACGACATCGCAGATAGGCGTTGGCTACCGGATGGGCGTTGCCCGTGCCTGCTGCGTATGGACTGGCTCTGTGTGATGTTGGTCGTTATCCGATTCTGCTACTGCTTGAGGGGGAGGGCTCGTTAGCCGTGTTAACGACGCCAGGACGTCGTGTATGCCAAATCCGTCGCGCGCCGTGAAAATTCAGAAAGTGAGTGTGAAGATTTTTGTATGTCTATTAGATGTCGTTTTAGCCTTATTCTAAAAGAGCATATTGTTTTCAGGTCACGCAACGGAGGCGGTATATTATTCCATGCACGCGTGGCTGCGTATCTGAAGGAGCCTCTGAAACGAACAGTGTGATGTTTTTCAGTTTTAAAAACATTGGTGCACGTCCGCCTCGGATATTTGCTGTGATCACGCGCCCACGCTAGCTTTTCAAACAGGTACTGAGGTTTTCCACTTTTTATAACACCAAACATGAGTGTAGCCAGGTGCAATCTCCTCCTTGCCTCCATTTTCATGATGTTCGCATCATTTAAAAAAGGTGTAACATGTGAGCGAGGAGGAATATCGAGACAGAACCTGGTGCAGGCGTTTTGAACTCTTTGGATCAGCTTGGCAGTCCTTCCCAGCAGGCATGGCCCATACACAGTGTCACAGTAATTAAGCTTGGACAATATTAGGGATTCGCACAGTAACTTTCTTAATCTATTGCTTAAATATGGTCGCATTTTATACAGCATTCTTAGCCTATAAAAACAGTTGCGAGAACTCTCGGCAATATGGCTTTCAAAGTTCAGACTGCTGTCCACAATCAGTCCCAGATTCCTTGCTTCATGAGCACGCTCCAGCACCTCGCCATTGATCCGTACATTCAGAGGCTTCCCATCTAGTCTCTGCCTGCTACTCTTAGTGCCAATCAGGAGGAGTTTGGACTTTTTCGGGTTAAGGATTAGGCAGTTAGATCTACACCACTGAGTGATGCTTGACAGATCCTCATTCACCTTGGCTACTGCTGCCTCATAATCATCTGGCTTAAAAGGAAAATGTAACTGTAAATCGTCTGCATATAGATGGTGACCGCAGTGCGCCATACAGCCTATTATGTCAGCACTGTATAAAATGTATAAAATAGGTCCCAGTATGGAGCCCTGTGGCACTCCGCGGGTGACAGATTGTAGTGCTGATTGCACTTTGACGCCATCAACCCCCATCAGTTCGACATACTGCTGCCTGCCATGAAGGTAGCTTTGAAACCATTTAATTGAGTTTAATCCTAATCCATAGTATGTTAATTTTGCGAGTAATAATGAGGTATTTATGGAGTCGAATGCGCGTGAAAAGTCAAGTAGGAGCAGCATGCTTAGCTGACCACGGTCCTGTGCAGTGAGAAGATTGTCTACTATGTCCGCCAGAGCTGTAGCGGTTCCGTGTCCCTTGCGAAACCCAGATTGCCGCTGTGGTAACATGTCATGTTCTTCGAGGTATGTTGTCAGCTGGTCACATACGGCTTTTTCCAGGATTTTGGAAATGCATGGGAGCAAGCTAATCGGACGAAGATCGCTCATTGTAGACGGACAGTTACTTTTTGGCAGAGGCTTAACAACGGCCACTTTCCAGCTGTCAGGGAATATTCCTTCCATGATAGACTGATTGACTATCCTAGTGACAGCACCCAGCGACTGTGGCAAGGTTAGGAGCAGCATATCCAAAGTGATCCCGTCATTCCCTTGAGCATTCGATTTGAGCCCTCGTATGATCTTTAGGACCATATCTTCAGTGACTGGCTGCAGATCAAATGTGGCGGTGCTGTGCCTGTGGTGTTCGTAGTATGTCAGCTGAGATATGGTTACAAAATCATCGCCAGGTATGTTCAGGAAGTGGTCATTGATCTGGTCTGGGTTGTTAAGATGAGGTGGCAGCACTGCTGTATTTTTTTTATTAGGAACTAAAGTGGACTTCAGGTTTTTCCACAACTTTTTTGAGTCACTAATGTTAGCATTGACATGCTTGGAGAAGAAATGTTTCTTTTCCTGCTCAATAGCCTCAAGCACTGCCCGCCTCATGGTCTTGTAACAGTTCTTGTATACATCAGTCTTATGCTGTTTATATAGATCATGGTACCTGTCTCTGGTCTGCATCATTGTCTTGATGCAGTCGGTCACCCAGAGGTGGGGAGGATGCCGGAATTTGCTGGTTTTCGTTGGGGCATGAAGGTCAAAGAGGGATACTATCCATGTGGTGAATGTTCTTGTCAATGTATTGACATTGTGTAGTTTGTAAAAGTGCTGCCAGTCAACAGAGTCCAAATCCCTACCAAATTGATCCACTACAATGTTTTTTAAGGGTCTGTATGTTATTATTTGAGGACATGGTTTTTCTTTTTTTATTTTAAAGTCTCCCATCAGCATGGCATGTCCTCCCAAATCTGGAGAGTGTTTTACACTTACCTGATTGACACGGATATCAGTGCAGACTAAATCAATCAGACTGCTACTCTGATTGGTATAGTGAGTAGGTTTATCGACCACCTGCATTAGGTTGACACTGTGTAGAAAGTCCTGAAGCAATTTTGTTTTGCTGCTGCTAGGCTCTAACATGTTTATGTTAAGGTCGCCAACAAAAATGATCCCATCAGAGCTTGCCAGGGTGGCTATGGAATCTGCTATAGCATCCATGAACTCATCTACATCTTGCCATGGCGGTCTATAGGCAGTTCCTACTAGTATGTCTTGGTTGTGAGTACGAACCTTTAGCCACATTTGCTCGACCAATGATGTTGTAGGATGCGGGAGCGTACGGGCGTTGACACCCCTTCGTACATAAAAACCTACACCCCCCCCACGTCCCCTTCTAATTTGGACTGGTCTGGGTATGTGTCTTAGCTGATACCCTGGCAATTTTGGTGCCCTGTCATCCTCACCTGCCCTGAGCCAGGTTTCATTTATTGCCAAGATGTCAACATTCATTTTCTGAGCAGCCACCATAAACTCCTCATGCCGAGTGCCGAGGGACCCCGCATTGTAAAGCCCAACTTTAAAATTATTTCTTCCAACCATTTTGTATCTCGGTAAGGAGAATCTTTTCCATAGACCATACTGTGCGATTCATATCTGTGAATATTGTGTTTGCTTGAGTCACATAACTGTAAAATATTTTGTATATATAGATATATTTCAGTGTGTTGTGTCTGTAATGAAGTTTCCTGTTATTATGTTTATATTTTAGAACCATGTTTATGTGTATATTTAGTTTATATAGTTTGTGTATATTTTTTTTTAGTATTTGTGGGTGTAGTGGGTAACATGTGTTTATAGTGTGGATAAATATTTCAGACTGCCCATACAAGTGTATTCCACATTTTAATAGGTGTATAATAAGAGTGTCTGTTGATTTTAATTTTGAATATAGATTAAGATTGATATTGTTATAATAAGTCATATTTGGTATGTGTAAGTGTGTATGTGTGTTATTATAAGTTATAATTATAAACAGCATTATATAAGCACTTGTATTTTTAAAAAATAATATCACATCTAGATACCCAATTGAATTCAGTTCATTGCACAATATAGTCCCTTCCCCTATCCCTTTGATGACATATAATTTCACAAGCTGTGTCATTGAAAACCGAGTGGTAACCCACTCCATTGGCAAGAGGTGAATATTTTTATTTATAGAAATAGTATAAATATATGCTTTTTTATATCTATTACATGCAGTAATCCTAATGTTTTCAGGGAAGTCCGGGTCAGATTGCCTGGGGTCCAAACACGCGAACCAGATCGTCGCAAGATCGCAACTGGAATGCTGGCTTGCCGTCCTCTTGACGAGCAAATATGCGGCCCCGCTTGGTCCAGGAGTACCTCCACTGTAGTTTTCGACACTCCTCGCGGACCCTATGAAACAGCTGTCGATTTGGGCGGGTCAGTCGCTCATTGATGAAGATTCGCCCCCCTGCGGCGCTGGCGACGGTGCGACGTACGCGTGCGGCGTGCAGCAACTCGTCGCGGAGATGGCGACGCGCCAGCCGCACCACGACGCGGCGCGCGCGTACCTCGCCCTGGCCACTGGGGGGCGCCCCCACGCGCTCGGCGAACACCACGTCCCGCTCCTCCAGTGTAACACCCAGCTGCGCAGCGAGTACCTTCACCGAGTGTATCACGTTCTCTCCCTTCTCTTCCGGCAGCTGCCCGACTTCGAGGTCAGAGAGGAGTGCCTCCTGGTCTCGGTCATTAAGTTCGAGCCTTAACTGGGTGATAGTTCGCTCCAGCTCGACTGTCCTGCCAGGTACGTCGGTCGCCTGACGTTCCTCCAATTTGGCCACCCTCTCCTCGATACTATCCAGCCGTGTCCTCTCAGCCGTGAGCGCTTCCCGCAGCTGCACGATCTCTTGACGGAGCTCGCGTATCTCCGACACGCACGCAGAGAGATCACGGCGCAGCACACCCGCTATGTCATTCACATCTCCCTCTAGGACTCCGGCCACAGCTCCAGCTGCAGCCGCATCGGCAGGTGGAGAGGCGAGAGGCTTCATTCTCTTCTGCCTCTTACTCAATTGCTCTTTATCTGGCGAGCACTGCTGGCTAGCCACAGGCGATCTTTGTACCTTAGGCATATTTCCTTTTCGTCTTGTTTTTCACCACTTTTTCTCTTAATATTTTATAATAGTACTAGGTTGTTAAGTATAATTCCAATTTGTTTAAAAATAATTAAAAAATAAAATAATAGTTTTTTCTTATTTTATGTGTATCGAGGATTCGAACCGTCGACCTCCGAGTATTGCAGGAACGGGCCTATGAGCGCAGCGCACTGAGCTATGGGTCGCCTTGGTGGTGTGGCGAAAAAATGCCTATGTTTACGCCGGGTTGTGTCAGTGTTCCGACGAGTTGTTAAGGCGTTAGACGGTGGGTTGTTATTCCTGGTTCAGACACTACCTTGCACTGATTTTACGAGGATTTTGTCTCACCAGAAAAACTGTGATAATTACACTATTATCTAAAGATAGCTCGCACCAACAATCACAGAGCTGCGCACCGTCACCCTTCACTAGAATGCAGATATTTTACGTAGATTAGCGAAAGATTTCGACTGTTTTGGAATTTAATGTAGCAGAGCAGTAAAGATATGTGTTGACACTGACAACGTCGTGACGTCACTGAATAACCGTTCTATGATTGCCAAAATCGATAACCGTGAGTTTGTGTGTCTTATCGACAGTGGCGCTGAATGTTCCTTGATGCGAGAAGGCATTGGAAACTCTATAGGTGGCCAAATCCTTTTTAAGACTACTCGATTGCGGGGAGTTGGGGAAAACTCATTTTTTTCAACTCAAACAAAGACCACTTTGATTTGTATAGATGGATTAAATTTGGAACTTGAATTTGTACTTGTACCGGACCACTACATCCAGTATGATATCCTACTAGGTGAAAATTTGTTTGATATTCCCGATATACAAGTCGTATTTTCCAAAACCAAAACGGAAATTTCTAGAACCAGTTACAATATTAATTTTGTTGAGAAAATTGATTTTTCTATCCATATTGATACTGACGTTAATTCCGAAGCAAAAGACAAATTGTTAACTTTGTTGGACTCCAATAAGGATCTCTTTACTTCTGGTAATTCAGTTACCAAGGTCAATACTGGAGAATTATCCATTCGACTTAAAAATCCCGATAAGACTGTGCAAAGGCGTCCTTATCGACTTGCTCCTATTGAACGAGAAAGTGTCAAAAATATAATTCAGGATTTAAAAAATAATGAAATTATCAGAGACAGTAACTCCCCATTTTCTAGCCCCATGCTATTAGTCCGAAAAAAAGATGGTAGTGATCGGCTTTGTGTGGATAACAGGGAGCTAAATAGAAACACTGTTAGGGATCATTTCCCTCTCCCGTTGATCGATGATCACATAGGTAAATTGGTGAGCGCTAAATATTTTAGTGTTTTAGATATGGCTGCGGGATTCCACCAAATCCCTATTGCTAAGGAGTCTATCGAGAAAACTGCTTTTGTCACTCCAGACGGGCAGTATGAATTTTTGCGCATGCCATTTGGACTGTGTAATGCTCCATCTATTTTCCAACGAGCTATTAACGCTGCTCTCAAGCAATATGTTGATCTGTTTGTCCTTATATACGTTGATGACGTCATTATCTTCTCTAATAGTGTTCAAGAAGGACTTGAGAACTTAGAAAAAGTCTTTACGTCTTTAAAGAAAGCCGGTTTTTCTTTGAACCTCAAAAAATGCAAGTTTCTCAAAACTGAAATTGAATATTTAGGTCGCGTCATCTCCAATGGTTCGGTGAAGCCAAGTCAAGGCAAAATACAGGCTCTAATTAATTCCCCGGTACCAACGAATGTAAAACAAGTACGGCAGTTTTGTGGTTTAGCGGGTTACTTTAGAAAATATGTCCCGAATTTCTCTCAAATTATGAGTCCATTATATCACTTAACTAGAGCAGATTCTAAATTTAACTGGACTTCCGAGCATGATAATTCCAGACAGAAAATTATTAAATATCTTTCCTCCGAACCAACATTAGTATTATTTGATCCTTTAAAGCCTATAGAATTGCACACTGACGCCAGTTCCACGGGATTTGGCGCAGTACTTCTTCAAAAACATGATGATCAATTTAAGGTTTTCGAGTATTTTAGTGCACGCACCACAGAAACTGAATCACGGTACCATTCTTACGAACTTGAAACTCTAGCAGTTGTAAAGGCAATCAAACATTTCAGACATTACCTATTTGGTCGCAGTTTCAAGCTCGTAACGGATTGTAATTCGCTCAAAGCGTCTCGGAATAAAAAGGAATTGCTTCCCCGTGTCCATCGTTGGTGGGCATTTCTACAGTTATTTGACTTTGAAATCGAGTATCGTAGGGGTGAGCGTATACCTCACGTAGATTTTTTGAGTAGGAACCCTATTTCTCTCATTATTAATAACGTTCTTAACTATCGCGATTGGTTGGAGGTTGAGCAAGACAAGGACCCAGAAACTAAATCAATAATAAAATCAATCCAAGATGGTACAATCGATAAAAGTATAGCTTCCAGTTACGAAATCCAAAACGGTTTGCTTTACCGAGTTTACTGTACTAAAGACAACAAAAACAAGAAAGCTTTATTTGTTCCCAAGAGCTACAGATGGAGTATCATCCAAACATACCACGACTCTCTGAAACATCTAGGTTGGGAAAAGACGTTAGAAAAAATTCGCGAGCAATTTTGGTTCCCAAGTGTCACAAGAAATGTCCGAAAGTATGTCGAGAATTGCCTCATTTGCAAAGTCAATAAAAGCCAATCAGGTGCACGTCAAGTATCATTACACCCTATTGACAAAGCCCCGGTGCCTTTTCATACAGTGCACATGGAGACCACGGGTAAACTAAGCGGCAACAAACCGAAAAAACAATACGCGGTATTCATTGATGCGTTTTCAAAATACTGTTACATCAAGCCTGTTGCTAATCTTACAGCAGCTGCCACTGTAAATTGCTTAAAAGACTTGATTTTTATTTTTGGTACCCCTAAAATAATAGTATGTGATCAGGCAGCATCATACACTGGCCGAGAATTGCGTAATTTTTGTGAAAAATGGGCTATCGAACTTCATTTTATAGCTAGTGGTGTCAGCCGCGCCAACGGTCAGGTTGAAAGAGTTATGAAAGTTTTGACTAACTGTTTCACTATTATTGAAAATACCTCGGACAGAGGCTGGAAGGACGCGGTTGGAGAAGTCCAACTAGCAATAAACAGTACTTTTAACTACGGGTCATACTCCATTTCAGCTCCTCATTGGCTGCAACCGGTCACCTCCGGCCATTTCTTCTCTTATTAATGACGTTGAACGTTTGGACCTAGATGCTTGTCGGGCTATAGCAAAAGAAAATATTGATAAACGTGCATTAGAGCAAAAGAAAGCTTTTGACCAAAATAAAGCTAAAATTGTTCCTTTTAAAGTCGGAGATTCTGTTTTGGTAAAACACATTCTAAGATCAATTAATAAACTCGACAGTAAGTTCAAAGGTCCATGCGTCATTACTGAAATTCATGACAATGAACGGTACACTGTAAGAGTTCATGATACTGGACATAACCTATATGTCTCACATGATAATTTGAGGCTAGTGTCACCTGATACGGGAAACGAATTATATGAATCGTTAAATGATAATGAATAATTGAATACTATATAATGTTACTGTTTTGCAAATTGTTTCAGACATTTTAATACCGATTGTTCTGTATGCTCCTGAAATCTTGGCCAGATGTCCGGGTGTATGCAGAATAATGAGTGTATATTCATTGGCCGTGCCTTTTAGGCTTATCTATTTACCGAGGCCAGATTGTTTTGCCGCGCCACATGATGGCTTTATACCGAGGCAATAATACATAGGCAATGTCTTATAATCAGACTTTTACCGAGGCCACTATTGCAACATGAGCAACCAATAATTATGATGATTCTGCCTGTTGATATTTTTTAAATGTATTTGATAAGATAACTTCTAAGTAAGTTCGCAAGCCTGTCTGAGACGGCTGCTCGTCAGAATGGCCGTGTGGGAGATAAAAATATATTTATTTTAAATTAACTTTTAGTTAAAATTATAATTAAAAATAAATTCATAAATTGTAAACTGTTAGAATAAAAACGGAAACGATATTTCGCGCGCGCTCCCTTCTTCCGGCTCAGCCCCCTACCCCGCCGCGCTACTTGTTTACGC
Source organism: Marasmia exigua (assembly GCA_019059595.1). Taxonomy (NCBI): domain Eukaryota; kingdom Metazoa; phylum Arthropoda; class Insecta; order Lepidoptera; family Crambidae; genus Marasmia; species Marasmia exigua. The sequence goes on along the minus strand of JADPWL010002455.1, from coordinate 1,362 downwards.
CATGCTTCATAAGCGGCTGCAGTGCGCTTGGGCAGTCAGTTGTCGTCCGACTGCCGTCACAGACAGAGCTCTTCAGGTAAATTAAACTACAGTATTATGTCGTTACTATGTTGAATTTATGTTGTAGCAATGATTAATTAATTAATGCAATCACTTTTTAATTAAATATAAAATAAATAAGTATTTTCTAATTTTATTTCATTTTCAATATATTCTAAATTTACGAATAAATTGTTTCTACCTAAATAATTCGTTTTATTTAACAATATCCTACAAGTAAACCACATTTTACATTAGAATAAGAATATGTTTGTTTATAAATAACTTTAAAAAGATGGTGCCTTCATAGGGCTGAACTTACAACAGATTTTTTTTAATATTATAGGTGGCTGATGAGCAGTCGGATTACTTGATGGTAAGCCCATGGACACCCGCGACTAACACTTTAAAACTTTTAGATGTATCGCGTTTGAACCCATTGGAATATTCGCATTGATCGGTGGTAAAAGGGTTAGGGTTATATCAAAACCCTCGCCAACCCGTCTGCCAAGCGTGGTGAGTATGGCAATTACCCCTCATGTGATTGAGGGAGGCCCGTGCCCGAGCAGTGGGGACTTAAATGGGCTGATGATGATGATGATGAAAAGGGTTAGGGATATTTTATTATTCAATTCACTTAAGAATATCCATATCATCTTTATCGTCATTATTACCATCAAGTAAATAAGTGTGTTACTGACTTAAGAATAAATTGCAAAAAAATCCTATAAAAAATATATCAACTATCATTACCATTATGTCATGTCATGTCAGCATATCATTACCGGTTGCGTCAAAAGCCGTCTTTTACACGGTTCACTGTCAAGAAGCATAAACTTTTTAAGCATAAAATAAGTTAGCATAAATGCAATAAGCATAAACATGATTAAGCATAAAATAATTAACCATAAGGCATTAATAAATTAAAAACCCTCCAAGGTTAGTGAATTTGAGAGTAAGCTAAAAAAAGAACTTTTGCTCAAAAGTTATTATGACATGAAGGATTTTTTTGACGATAAATTTTAGTTAATATTTATTTTATTTTTAATGACATAAATAAATTTATTTAATGTATATGAATGTAATCTTTAATGCTATTTTATCTATTTCAATCAATATAATCGAACCTTTTTCATAGGTGCCTTGAAAAGGTAATTTGTAACATGGCTCTGTCATCTGCCTTTTTTACTATGCTTATTGTATTATGTACAGTAATGTTATAAATTTTATGTGAATAAATGAATATGTATAAATATGAAAAGGTGGCTTACGGGTGGCCCAAGGGCCACCCCCGCCGCACCTAAACCTACTTTTACTCTTATA
>JADPWL010002454.1:0-12256 GCA_019059595.1 Marasmia exigua | reverse complement strand
TGTGCAATAAAACACGGAAATAAAATTAGTTTCCTTGTGACTATACAAATAAAGACAATGTTTGAATGTTGACGTGACAGAAGTGGCACCTATAGCGGTATATCTTAGGTGCGCAGATTCTAGTATTTATTTAAATCACTGACACATGGGCTTAACTACTGGCTCAAATAAAGAACATTCATTTCTTATTTAAAAAAAACTGCCAGCTACTAGGGTATTTGACTAAGCTCGAGATTTTACAAAATATAAATATTTTATCAAAATATAGGTAAATATGTGCGAATAGCAAAAAATCTCAATCAAAAATATAACGTCTAGCCGGTTTTATGGTCATTCAAAGATTCATGGGCAAGTCCATTTAAAAAGTATGAAATTATTAAAAAATAATTATACCATTGAATAACCCATATAATTTACACCAACTATTATAATGGAACCATTGACATAAACGAAATATTTGATATAGCTACCATACAAAATTCAAATGAAATGCATACAAAATACTGTCGTGTGACGTCACATCTCTGTAGCCATTTGCATGGAGCGTTTTGGGTTTGCCCAAAAAATGTGATTTTAAACTTGTGATATCTTAGGTAGTTTAAATGAGAATCAAGTAATTCTTTCAACGATGTTTCTATCATTGAGAGGTCTTTTGATTACACAAATGAAAATAAAATAGTCAAATACCGTATTGCTGACTAAAATAAAGAAACTTTATATCTTGTTAAAAAAAAAAAGCTAGCCATTTTCTGCAGCACACACTGCTAAAGTGTTTCCACATCAAAGCAACCTACGTCACAATTCGAAAGAATTATTCCGGTTTAACGCCCAGGCAATCTTTTCGGCCTTGCCTGTCCTTTGGAAATAATTTACGACGCCTCACATACTCGTAGACATTTCGTGTGGTTTATTTGGGGAAAATGTGGGCAAGGCATGAGACCTTGGCGGGGAAAGGAATAAAGAAGTATTTTTTTTAGTAATAAGTGGCAGACGAGATAGATCATCTGATGGATTTTTTTATGTGATAGCTGGCAAACGAGCAGACGGATCACCTGATGGTAAGCGATTGCTGCCGCCCATGGACACCCGCTACACCAGTGGAGTCACAAGTGCGCTGCCGACTTTTAACCCCCCTTTCCCCCGGATTTGGCCTCCGATGAGTGAGGGATTCACGCAGCGAAATACAGCACAATGCTGCTTCACGCTGGTTTTCTGTGGCGTGTGCCGTGGTATCACTCCAGTTGAGCCGGCCCGTTCATGCTGAAGCGTGGCTCTCCCACGTGTGTGTACGCGTGGCCCTGCCATCTGATGGTAAGCGATTGCCATCGCCCATGGACACCTACAACACCAGTAAACATCCCTTCCTTCGTGTTTGGGCCTCCTTTATGCGTATGCGTTCGGTAGCTTAATTGGTTGACTGCCTCAGAGTCGCAAATTGTACCTAGGTTTTCAAAAAGCGTTTAATGGCTTACTTTTTGTTTTAAATTATTAGTCTGAATACAAATTGTCACATTTCTAACACAAAGATGGCGGACTTTCATACAAACTTTAAGCCCTCTTTATACTCCCTTAAGGGTTGAATTTTCAAAAATCCCTTCTTAGTGCTCACTTTCCCTATTACAGAAACTTCCTTTCCAAATTTAAAGTTTCTAGGGTCAGTAGTTTGGGCTGTGGGTGCATTCCTAGTCACTTAATCACTTAATACCTTACGGCCGCACTCTGAGACGTCATTTAATGTTCTTTAACTTAAATAAATAAATATATAAATATTTCACGACATCACATACATTGATCTGACTCCGAGATAGGTAGCTCAAGCACCTGTGTTACGGATATCAGAATCAACAGTGGGATTACAAATATATACATATAATACTTTTCTTTTGTAAATACATACTTATAATACATAGCAAACACCCAGACCAATACAAACAAACAGTTCATGCACACACATGTTTGTACTGTGCGGGGATCGAACCCGCAACCCTTGTATCAGAGGCAGCGTTCACTACCACTGTTCCAATCGGGTCGTCAACTTAAGTATCGGCAGTTTTTATGCGTTTACAAAATAAGTGTCAATATTTTTTGTTAAGTAGCCATAGATAGAAAGCTACGGGTTTGCCCCCAATCTGCGGGACCCAAAGCTTTTGCTACTCTTCCTACATGGCTAATCCGGCACTATGTGATCAAAAATGTATTTTAAAATCAGCGAAAACTCTATTGCTACAGTTGAAACTGTACCATAGAAATATCGCAATTTACTTGGACCAACTTAACTGTAAATGGCATGGCCAGGCGTAGCTAGAACTTCATGCGAAAATTTGTATCTTGAGGGAAAGAGACTGCTTCATTTCACGTCTTAAGTGTGAGCAGGGCAGGTGAAGTATAAAGAAATATCCCTGTCATGTGGCTTGCGGTAAACACTTAAATGGTGGAATTCTGGAACACCAACCTCTTTGTTTGAGCATTATAGTGGAAAATGATGATAATGTTATAATTAACTTAAAAATTAATTACGATTCTTAATTTGAATATAAATTGTAATATTTGAGGTATTTTTTGTGATAGATGGCAGACGAGCAGGCGAATAACTTGATGATAAGTGATTGCTGTTGCCTATGAAAACCCATGTATGCATTTGTGATGTCATTCATGCCGAAGTGTGGCTCTACCACGGCAACAGATTTGTACGTTAAGAATATTAATAATAGTGTACCCTGGTAATTATTTTTATGCCCACAGGCGACAAACGAACAAGCGGGTCACCTTATGGAAAGAAATCAACGCCGCCCATAACATCCGCGAAATCAAAGAGATCACTTGTGTGTTGCCGGCCCTTTTACAAAGAGTAAGTATACACTCTTGAAGGTCCCATGTCCAAGATGTCGGAAAATACTCCCGCAGCCAAACCATAATAATATAATTTTCGTTTCAAAGCTAAGCCGAGAAATATTATCAACTACTTGGAAATTATTATGGAAAAGTTCAGCATAACAACTTGCTAAAATAGAGTTTTTTGCCCTAAAAGCCTTTGCCTTTATGCTTTTACCTTTCAGGGAATGATGATCTTCGAAAAAGTTTTACTTAGCAACGAAAACACGCAAAGTTGCTTACAGAAGAAACGATATTTATTTGGTTTGAGATTTTCCGCTTCGAATGGAATTGGAATTATTATTTTTTTTCAGTTATTTTACTTTTTTATGTGATAGGTGGCAGACGAGCAGACAGATCACCCGATGGTAAGCGATTGCCGCCGCCCATGGACAACCACGACACCCGTGGAGTCACAAATGCGCTGCCAACCTTTAAACCCCCCCATTCACCCGAGTTGGGCCTCCGGTACCCTCACTCACGCAGGTATTACTACTTTTACATAGTCATTTTTAACTTGGGCTCTATTTCACTTAGTAGACAAATTTTATTATACTAACAAAGTGTTTATATAGTAGCTTTAGCCCGTGGCTGCGATTGCGTTAAAAAAAAACTAGCCTGTGATACTCTTCATACCTTCAAAAAACTCCACAAAAAATTTTGGTCAGTCCATCTCTCCGTTTTGCCGTGAAAGACGGACAAACAGGACGACCGGAGAGAGATTGGGCGCAGGACCAACGGCTTAACGTGCTTTCCGAGGCAGGGTACATGACCGCCAACTTCCAGACTCCGGGCTGACACTAAGATTTTCTTATCGAAAACTTAGGTACAAATTTTTGACCCGACCCAGGGATCGAACCCGGGACCCCAAGCTCAGCCGTCGCTTTAAAGTGTGACTCACGGATGCCAATCTTAACGATCAGCCACGTACGCAGAAGGAGTGGAGATGCCTTGCTGGCCTTTTAGGAAGGTATAGAAATCTAGAATAATAATTGTTTAATTCACCGCTGTTATACTCGTATCGTTATACCATAGAATTACACAGGAATAACGATTGGTCGAGTCAGGCCTAAAAAATCTTAAGGTCAAAGATTATAAGAAGGTACACACGCGCACACACACACACACACACACACACACACACACACACACACACACACACACACACACACACCCACACACACACACACACACACACACACACACACACACACACACACACACACACACACACTCACACTCACTCACTCACTCACACACACACACACACTGACACACACACACACACTGGCACACACACACACACACACACACACACACACACACACCACACACACACACACACACACACACACACACACACACACACACACACACACACACACACACACACACAAAAAACCACAAATTTTAACCTTAAGGAAATTGTCGCTACCTGATTTACGATTATGTTGATTATAAATGTTAAGTATGCTACTGTTATGGAAGAGCGGGACCTCCTGCCACGAGTATTTTCAAATACTTACTAGGTAGATCCCGGCCTTAGATTATAGTGAGCACTTTAAAAAAAAAAATCAATTTTAATTTTTTCTTTTTTCAAAGATTCTCTTTAATAATCTTCTTAAAAGAATCCTTTACGTATTTTATTATTCACTTGTCTTCAACAATAAGACATAGATCCTTAAAGGACTATCCGTCATCAAAATCTTTGTTGGGTGTTAAGATGCGGTCCTCACGATAGGCCAAATGTGGCGTCAAGTGAAAAATAACTCCTCTTATCGACAGTGTCAAAGGACCAAAGTAGTCTCACCAGGATCAGATTGGTCACAAATGGAATGAGAACGAATTTTTCTTATAGAGATTTCGCATATTCTAGGAAATGATAGAATGATACTCTTTACTGCACAACATACAACAACAACACATTGACGACCCGTTTGGAACTGTGGTAGTGAACGCTGCCTTTGGTCCAAGGGTTGCGGGTTCGATCCCCGCACAGTACAAACATTTGTGTGCATGAACATGTTTGTTTGTATTAGTCTGGGTGTTTCCTATGTATTATAAGTATGTATTTACAAAAAAGAAAAAGTATTATATGTATATATTTGTAATCCCACTGTTGATTCTGATATCCGTAACACAGTTGCTTGAGCTACCTATCTCGGAGTTAGATCAATTTATGTGATGTTGTGATACAAAACTTAAAAGCTAGGTATACAGAGATTCAATGTACAATTAAGATTGTCTTATGGTAGTTTGTGCGCTTCCCTTTGCCTGTTTTTTATACTTTTCAATCCACAGACTCTAGGTCCGTGCTTTTATTTGGTGTTTAACATAATTGCTTATAGTAATGATGCCCTGTTGATCTAGTGTCCGAGTCCAGTGTAAAGTATGTTTTGAATTCTCCGAACATAGCTCGGGTTTGTGATCACTAATCCGCATTTGGGAAGCGTGGTGATTAAGCCTAGTCCCATCATAGTAGCGATGACTTGATTTCTATAATGGAGGCCTTTGTCCTGCAGTGGGATATTTAAAGACTTTTTTTTTTTACTTTATTATATCTTTATTATTTACTTCTTAAATCTATTTTTGTGTTGTGTCTGATCCCTGTACTGTGGTGGTGCAAACCACCAGTAAACATATCAATATGCCCCTTATATTTTATTAATAGACACAAGTCTAAAAATCAACACGCAAAACAAAATATTGAATTGTACAAAAAACTAAAGATGCTTTAAAACTTGTAGAAGGCACAAGGAACCGTAAGTGGCCTTGCACGTGTGCAACTTAAGACAAAAGAGCAGGGTCTTCGCAGAATTAGAAAGCGATTGACAGAAAAAAAGATGTTTGTTTACTAGGTAAATCATCTAGAGCGATCTCGTTTAATGAAAATAGCTCAACCTTTTAAATATTTATTAATCAATTATTGTGGAAGTTTAAAACAATAAATCAGCTCTAAAGATATATCCATGTAGTACGGAACAAGGTCTGGTCAAAAGACTAATGGTCGATCCTCCTATTAAGAGTGCTTAATTAAGACGCTTATAAACAGCGAATGCAATTAGATATAATTGTAGAATAAGTTGCCATGCGTTTAAATGATAAGTTGAGTGTACGAATCGTATCTCGCAAGAAAGACAAAGGCTTCACAGCTTATTCACATCTAGATATATACTCAGTTCCTAAATAAAACAAAGGAGTTATAACGTTTAGATATTGGTCAATTTTGCTTGGCAAAGGAACTGTAAAAAGTTTAAAGTTTGGGAGAAGTCTGTCCCTTTCTATTCTTTTGTGTGAAACGATTTGAACACGTGCAAAGCGATAAGCAAAGCGTCGGCCCTTTCGAGGCGTGGGGTTTTTTTTTTGGCACCTTAGCGTAAAAATCACATTGCGTAATTATATAATGTAGTTCCGAGGGACAAACAGGGACAGTTGGTCACAAGGCGTCTTGCTGCACGGTCATGCTCACGAGAGACATTGTTCTTCGACTTGTGTTATAGGACAAGTTCAGTGTCTGAGTGATTTTTGATCTTGTAAGATTCTTTGTGGTTAATTGTGAGATATCGGTTCGCATACCGAGCTTAAAGGCATTCGGGCCTAATAGAGTTTTGTACTGGGCTCTAAGCTAGTTTGGGATTCTGCGGTTGCTAATTGGTTTCAGAATTACCTAGTCTTTCTAAACCAAGGAGGAACAGTGGTTGAACAGAATAGCTAACAAGTACCGCAGCGCCGAAACGAGTTTCACGGAGCTTTGGGACCGTCGAAGTGGACCTAGAATAGGGTTCTGGTTTTCCCGCCAGACTCTCAGCAAAAGCTTTGTGGAATTCCTCTTTCGGGGGCGACCAAATACCTTCCTTTCCTTACATTTCCTATTGTGAGAAACCTTCCTAACCTGTAGGCCCGGTTTCTCGCCAGCTAGGGCGTTAGGAGTAGGTTAACTTTGCCATATTCACACACACCTCAAAGATTCGTGGTGGAAACTTTGAGACCAGGTACAGAACACTAGGGCTTAACAGCTATAGGTACACACACACTTAGGTCGCGTAAAACATTACGTTAAGGCAAATTAGTGATTATTCTAGTGAAGCGAAGTGATAGTTATTTTGTAAAAGTTTATAAGAGCGCGTTTTATTTGTGATAAAGTTTAAGCCTAATTCATTTGGAATTAGTTGCCAGTGTTAAGATTTGTGTGTTACGTGATAATAGCTGTGTACGTGGATCTAGACCGATTCTAGAGAAGCAGAGGCAAAGGGTCGTTGTTATTAGTAGAGGGATATCGCGGCAACGGTATTTATCTAACAATAACTTCGCAGTGGTGGAGCTATTATCAAATACATTTAAATATTCTAGAAAATAAGTTTAGAGGCTTTTGCAAGAGTTACATTGAATTAATGATATGCGCCAGCGTTTTATTAATTTAATTGACTTGGAGGACTTCCATTTTTTAGTAGGCTGGAGCCCGTCGCTTAGGTATATCAGAGCTGTTGGACTTTGTCAAGTACTACGACTCGGGTCGACAAACACAGTATCATATACATAAACTTATCAAGAGCGCAAGAGTGCCGAATTTCATTCCGCACCTAATTCGTCGACGAAATATTACAAAAGGGAAAAACACAAAACAGTGCCAGGGTACTAAGTTGAGTTCACTCAACTCCATTTTAATCCATGGATATATAATTTATAAAACAATATCTCATTGAGATAACAAATTGTACGTACAAATCAAAACATAAAGTACCTGCACAGGGGATAACAAAGAGCTCTTTGTAAATTATTTGCGCTATATCTATAACTGGGGGTTCAGTTATTATTTATATCTTGACTTATGACAAGACTAGACTTGAGTGGCCGTGTTCGTATAATTTCCTTATTTGTTTAAAACTATTCCACTAAGCAATAAAAAGTTAGTTTAAAGCACTGACTGTCATATGATATTCTTGTTAGAACGGACTGCGTAAAAAATTCTCATTTGGTATTAATATCTCAGCTTCTATTTCTATTTCAACAAAATACGGCCTAAAGTAACGAGTAGAAAGGTAATTAACAAAAACGAAATTTAAATTCTAGACGATCACAAATTTTTATATGGAAAACTCGGGTTAAGTTTTCCTTGCGGCAGGCTTATAATACTAGGGTTTGATGTAGGCATTAGATAGTAATTCATAATTATTATACATCCAGTATTTGAGCCGTAGTGGTAGACCTCCATTCCTTTAATTCTACACGCGACTTCAGACATCTTTTAGTGTAGGGAGTAGCGAGTTAGAGTATAGACTTAGGAGTTAGGAAAGAGTCGAGCAGGCGAGCATGTCAGCAAGGTCGAGTCGAGTAGGATGGGGAGACCATTACAGTACCTGTTAAGTTCCTACTACATTCTTTTCATACATGGACCTGGTTCTATATTATGATAAATTAGTTATGGATATCTATCAGACAACAGAATTACAAAATTATAAATCAAACACAGACTTAATTTTCGATTAAATTAAATTTAAAAAATAAAATAGTGACACCTCTCTAGGATCTTTCTTCAATATAGGTCGCATTTAACACTATTGAAGAGCAATTAGGGCGCAGGGCCAAGGAAAATAACTTCTAGGCATCAAACTGACATTGAGTATATTTTACCAGGAAAATTTCGGTACAATATTCGACTTGTCTAACTTATAATAATTTCAATTCCATGCTTTCGATTCAGATTAGCTGTTCTCATCAAACAAACTTGTATAATAATAATAGGATGTCCTCTAAACCGACATTTCGGTCATGGCCGCACAATCTCGGCGATCAATCATCGACGCAGCACAAGTGTTTGCGTAGGCACAAGAGTACTCTCTATTCCCTTACCCTCATATTCCTATGGGACACTAATGTGACACGACCGAAGAGGTATAAGGCGCAGGACCAACGGCTTAACGTGCTTTCTGAGGCACAGGGGTACAAGACCGCTAACTTCTAGACTCCGGGCTGACACTGAGAATTTCTTTACAGGAAAACTTAGGTACAAATTTTGGCCCGACCCGGGGATCAAACCCGGGACCCCAAGTTCAGCCGTCACTCTAAAGTGCGACTCACTACCTACGCCAAACTTGTTTAAACAGTATAGGATATGGATTATGTGTACTATGTACACCAACCCACCTTAATTAAAGCAAACACAGGCCACACATCCTTGTAAGCCAATTTATTAGAACACTTAAGATGTCAGTCAATTTTCGGGCCAACCAAAGGACTAGGCTATTTTAGTGCGAATCTGAGCTTTACATATCGATTATCGATAAGCAAAGCACAGGGCACGAAAGCACGTTAAGCCGTTGATCCTGCGCCCAATCCCTCTCTGGTCGTGTCACAGTAGTGTCCCATCGGAATATGAGGGTAAGGGAATAGAGAGTGCATTTGTGTTTGCGCACACACTTGAGCACTATAATATATCCTGCGTACGTGGCTGATCGTTAAGATTGGCTGGCCGCCGTAGCCGTAATCGGTTGGAGGATATTACATGATTAAAAATTAGCAAACCTGTTTACACTTGCTAAAGAACTCTGCTACACATCCCTTCCTCCCGCACTGCAGAAAGCATGCTCAAAAATTGACCGCGGCGTTCGCTTTTTGAGCATGCTCAAAATTGACATGCTTATTAGTAGCACATCCGTCCACACATGCTACTAAGTAACACTAGCTAATATTGGCCAAGCCCTCATAATTGGTATCATAAATAAAACTGTTTTTTATGTTAGATTAACGATACAAGCGAAATAAAAATCTAGCTTTAGTATGAAAACGATAAAAATTTTACGGTGTATACCTATTTTAATCCTAAAATTAACTATATAAAAATCTATTCGCATTAATAAATTAACGCACAGACTTTACGATAGGATTAGATAGACAAACGACTTTTAACGTAGATTATTAAATGGAGAATTATATCCCTCGATAAACCACAGACGGGTTGTAAAATATGACCTATCAGAGACACGTGTGCCGATGACAAAGTAAGTTATAATTTGTACTTTTATCGATAATCGATATGGAAAGGTCAGATTTGCACTAAAACTCTCTACTCCTTGGGTTGGCTTGATTTACTAACATAATATTATGAGCGATCTCTGTTATGAGCGATGTAAGTTATTGTATAAGAACGTGCGTTTACTGAACAGCGGGCTAAATTTTTAATTCGAATATGCACCTATGAATTTATGTGCATTTCTCAAATCTTGCGCGTAAGAAAAAGCACCGTAAAATTGTTTTGAACATGTAACCATATTTCAGTTGGTCTATAGGTTGTTACACATGCTTATTTTCGTGCTTAAAGCATGCTACTTTTGAGCAAGTGTTACTTAGTAGCATGTGTGGACGGATGTGCTACTAATAAGCATGTATGCTTTCTGCAGTGCGAGCCTATAGACCAACTGAAATATGGTTGCATGTTCAAAACAATTTTACGGTGCTTTTTCTTAGATTTGAGAAATGCACATAAATTCATAGGTGCATATTCGAATCAAAAATTTAGCCCGCTGTTCAGTAAACGCACGTTCTTATACAATAACTTACATCGCTCATAATAAATAATAATAATAGCCTCCAACCGATTTCGGCTAAGGCGGCCAATCTCAACAATCAATAACGCAGGATATATTATAATGCTCAAGTGTGTGCGCAAACAGAAGTGCACTCCCTTGCCCTCATAATCCGATGAGACACCAGTGTGACACGAGAGGAGCAACGGCTTAACGTTCTTTCCAAAGCACGGAAGTACAAGACCGCCAACTTCCAGACTCCGAGCTGACACTGAGAATTTCTTAACAGAAAAACTCAGGTACAAATTTTGGCCCGACACCCGGGGATCGAACCCGAGACCCCAAGCGCAGCCGCCGCCACTTTAAAGTGCCCACTAACCACTGCACCACCGAGGCGCCACAGAGATCGCTCATAATATTATGTTAGTAAATGAAGCCAACCCAAGGAGTAGAGAGTTTTAGTGCAAATCTGACCTTTCCATATCGATTATCGATAAAAGTACAAATTATAACTTACTTTGTCATCGGCACACGTGTCTCTGATAGGTCATATTTTACAACCCGCCTGTGGTTTATCGAGGGATATAATTCTCCATTTAATAATCTACGTTAAAAGTCGTTTGTCTATCTAATCCTATCGTAAAGTCTGTGCGTTGATTTATTAATGCGAATAGATTTTCATATCGTTAATTTTAGGATTAAAATAGGTATAACCGTAAAGTTTTTATCGTTTTCATACTAAAGCTAGATTTTTATTTCGCTTGTATCGTTAATCTAACATAAAAACAGCTTTATTTATGATACCAATTATGAGGGCTTGGCCAATATTAGTAACGGATATATATCGCGCTTTTGAACCATCTCAAAAATATTATACTAATGAGGTAAATACAATACACTATTAGGGTCTAATCTCGGAAAGTTCGCCCCACAATAAGTATCTACACATTGCTCTAATCGCATTTGTATTAAGTTCAATTCTCACCCTGGATAACATTCGTGTGATGAACACTTGTGTTGGTTCAGCGTCTAAGTGTAATTATATGTATTTAAGTAAATATTTGTCATTATTCTGTTGTTTGATACTTAACATAACATCCTATCATTATCGTCATCGTCAGCCCATTTAAGTCCCCACTGCTGGGGCACGGGCCTCCCTCAATCACATGAGGGGTAATTGCCATACTCACCACGCTTGGCAGACGGGTTGGCGAGGGTTTTGATATAAATGCAGAGTTTTCTTTCTCTGGGTGCTGATGATCATGCCAGCAGCTTTACCTTAGTCGCCTTTTACGACACCTCGGTAAGAGTGAGGGTGGCCTATTCTACTCTGCCGGGCACCACACGGCTAACATCCTATAATACAGCGTTATACCATTAATTTATTCTCAAATAAGGATTGTTCAACTATCACTAACATTTTAGACTTCTTCCACCTTATTATAAATTGTGATCTAAAGTTATTATCTCTCAAGTCATCCCGTTCCAACACGCAACGTTAAAAAGAGCCGGCACGAAATTAGTTCCGGGACTATCCTTAGTTCACGATTTGTAATATGTGGCTTATTTATTATTATTTATTTATTGTGTTAATGTGCATTAAGCTCAAATCTATTTCAAGAAATGGTACTCGTTGCCGACGCATGTCCTTCATACAGGATTCCTTCAAACGAAGCGTGAAGAAGCGTCTCGCGGGCCAGTATGCCAGTCCCAATGAAGCTTAAATGTGGGAGAGCCTTAGGCATGAATGGGCCGGCTCGACCGGAGTGATACCACTGCCTCACAGAAGACTGTGTTTCGCCGTGTGAGTGAGGTTACCGGAGGCCCAATGGGCGGTAAGGGGAAAAGGTGCAGGCATTTGT
>JADPWL010002449.1:0-10480 GCA_019059595.1 Marasmia exigua | reverse complement strand
GAGTCGAGTAAGCAGAGAAAAACATAGAGATTGTAGGTTGAGACTAGATGACATTTGTCAACTGTCAGCTGTCAAATTATAGGCTAGGTTAATTAATGCTAGGGATACATGAACTATAAAAATAATGTGATGGCTATGTACACGGAAGTCTAGTCGCCACAAAACGAACATGCAATTTATATACGCATCCAGGTACGAAATACAATTGATCTGTCAAAAAGAGCAAAAATGTACTGGGATAACACATTGCCATCTCTGTCAGTTTTAGTCTGCATAGTAAAAAAACAGAGTTTAGCTTGGTATTGGCTGTCTAAAATCGCCGTGAGACTGGGGCCAGAAAACTAGTCTGTATATTTATGGACAGGAATTTGGGACAAATACAAAATCGTACCTGGCAACTATGACTCAATCTAGCATCGCGCGACTTTTTGGCGGGCTTTTTCGAAGTGAAGGCGCGAATTTTCAAACTCTTTTTCAATTAATTAAAATACTGTGAATAGTGTATATAAATAGTGTAAATAGTTGATTAAAATGACGGAGATCCCCGGGGGTGACGGCCCCGGGGTCGGGACACTCCGTCCTTCTAAAAGACGCAAAGACTTCAGTGACTGTGGTGGTGAGGGTGAGACCCATAAAACAGCGAATCAGGACGCTAAATTTTACAAAACATACACAAAAACTGGATATAAAAGGGTTTTCCCGGAAAATTCAACCGGGGAATCTTATACCGTGTTTGTCGAAGGCGAAAAATTAGGTAACAAAAATCCACTGGCTATAGCCAGTGTATTCAAAAATGAGATTAAGGGCATCATAAACATTCGGCGTGTCAACGTGAATAAAGTCGGCATATCATTCAGTCAGGCCAGCAACGCAAATAACTTACTAAAAAATGAAGATTTCCTGAAGAAACACAACTTCAGTGCCTTTATACCCGCAAGGGCTGTGGAAAAAATCGGGGTACTCCGCTTCGTTCCCACGAACATAAGCAACGAAGAGCTCTTTAAAAAATTGACCTCTTGTTACGAAATAGTTACAGTACGTAGGTTCACTAAAAATGTAAATGGCGCTATACAACCACTCGGATCAGTAAGTATCACATTTTTGGCAGACTCACTGCCAGACTATGTATACCTGGACATTTTCAGATTCAAAGTTTTTGAATATATACCTCCTCTGCTGCAATGCTACAAATGTTTCAAATTTAATCACGGGGCTAAAAATTGTAGCTCTATCCAGAGGTGCTCAATCTGTGCTGGTGACCATCACTACTCTGCGTGTAGTAGTGAAGCAATACATAAATGTCTCAACTGTGGAGGTCAACATCTAGCTATCTCTAGAGATTGTCCCATCAAAAAAGCTAAAATACAGGAGAAAACTAACAGAATAAGTTACGCAAACGTGACAAGTAATAAAAATGATGATACGTCTCTGATGAGAAACTATGACGCCAATTTCCCAACCATGCCAACAAAGAATATACCCACAAAACCAACGGAAATGACTACAGAGTCCTTAATTAATGAAGTACTAAAAAATGACAGTATATTGAAAGGTTTAATTGGCGCCTTAGTATCTCTCGGTAATGAGAAGCGGAAATTGACCTCCTCGGTTATTAAAGAGGTCCTAATAAAAAAACTCAAGTCATATGGGTAAAAGTTTTATTAGGATAGTGCAATTTAATGTACAAAGCATAAACAGTAAAAAACCTCTTTTAATTAATTTTCTTAAAGACAAAGATATAGATATATGCTTAATAAATGAAACTTGGTTACATAAAAAACATAATTTTAATGTAACTAATTACAATTTCATACAGCAAGATGGACCAGATGGTCGAGGTGGAGTTGGTATTTAATTAAGAATAGCTTTAAGTATGATATAATAACAACTCCATATTACAATAATTTACAAACTGTAGCTATAATTTTACATACTTCTATTGGCAAATTAACTATTTTGACAGCATACAGCCCACCAAGTGGAACGCGCTTTAACGCCATTAATTTTAAAAACATAATTCACAATCTGCCCAAACCACTAATGCTAGCTGGAGATCTGAATGCGCATCACGTCGCCTTTGGTTGTCGCTCTACTTCTTCTAGAGGTAATATAATTTATGATATTCTTGATGAGTATGATTTGTGTATCCTAAACACAGGTTCTCCAACCACTGTTGGTACCGCCACTCATAGTCAATCCTCTATAGATATTAGCTCTATTAGTCCTTCATTAGCACATTTATGTCAATGGGAAGTGCATGATGATGCCATGGGTAGTTATCATTATCCTACAATTACAGATATACAAATTTATTCAGATGAGTACGAAATTGGTGAGCCTTGTGAACGGTATGTTTACAAGAGAGCTGATTGGGAAAAGTTCAGATCTGAAACAGAAAATCATTTTACCAAATTAATTATAGACAGTAGTAATCCTATTCAATCATATAATCAATTTTGTGACATTTTGATAGAGGTAATGAATATATGTATTCCTAAATTTAAAAAGACTTCACAATATCAGGTTAGAAAACCAGTACCTTGGTGGGACAAAGAATGTGATACTGCTGTGACTAATAGTAAAGAGGCACTTAAGAAATATAGATTAGATGGCACTTTAGAGAGTTATATTTTATATAAAAAAGTAGATGCACAGAAAAAAATACTTTTAAGAGAAAAGAAAAAGAGTGGTTGGACAACTCTGTCAGAATCTTTTAATAGGTACACACCGGTAAGTATCATATGGAATCAGATTAGGCGGTTTAAAGGGGCATCATTACCCAAAAGACCCAAAAATGATGAATGGCTACCGGATTTTTTTGATAAATATGCGCCTACAGATCCTCCAGAAAAACAAACAAATAATGATTTATTAAAAAATATTTTTAATCAAAAAGGTAAAAGTGATACCAACTTTCTATTAGAACCCTTTTCATGGCAGGAATTCATAAGTGCTATTTCTAACAGGAAAAATACAAGCCCAGGATTAGACAATATTACTTATGAAGTATTAAAACATATTCATCCAACAGCACAAGATAAGTTACTACAAATTTATAACTTGTTGTGGAATACTCTCATTATACCAGAATCTTGGAAAACACAATGTGTTATTCCCATTATTAAACCAAATAAACCTAAGGATGACTATAACTCATATAGGCCTATTGCATTGTCATCTTGTGTAGGGAAGATTTTTGAATACATGCTTAAGACACGATTAGATTGGTACATAGAGTCACAAGGTATCTTACCTGCACAACAATTTGGCTTCCGCAAAGGAAAAAGTGCAGCTGAGAGTTTTGTTTCCTTAACTTCAGATATTAAAAATGCTTTTCACAGTCACTCAGTATCAGTCTGTGCATTTCTGGATATCCAGGGAGCATTTGACAATCTCAATCCCACAGTCCTTGTCAGTATAATGTGTGAGATGTGAATCCCAGGTAAGATCTGTAATTGGATATTTTCATTTTTATACAATAGACAAATGTTTCTTAAATTTAATAACATACTTCATGGACCTAAAAATGTATACAAAGGAAGTATGCAAGGTGCAACAATTTCACCTCTACTGTACAATATTTATACTGCACAAATTACAAAATATTTAACACAAGAGGGAGTCAAATTTTTGCAATTTGCTGATGACATTGTTGTATACTGTGTAAATAAAGATGTAAATATAGCTATTAGGAACTTAAATAAGGGTCTTGCTCAATTACACAATTTTTATGAGAATATTTTAAAGCTAAAAATTAATGCCAACAAAAGTTGTGCTGTAATATATAGTAAAAAGATTTGTTGCAATAATATTGACATTCTATATAACAATTGCTCACTTCCTCTACTTGCAGAAAAATAGTTTTTAGGTGTTTACTTAGATCAGAAGCTTACTTTTACAAATCACATTAACTATGTCATAAAAAATGCATGTAAAGGTATCAATATTTTAAGATCACTAGCTGGAGTCCATTGGGGAGCAGATCCCAAAATCCTGTCTATGCTCTACAAGAGTATTGTTAGAAGTCACTTTGACTATAGTGCAATTGCATATGCTAATGCCAATATATCTCTATTAAGAAAACTTGACGTAATACAAAATAAGGCTCTGCGAATTATAACAGGGGCCATGTGCTCCACCCCCATAAATTCTTTAGAATGTGAAACTTGTATACCACCACTTGTACTACATCGTCTAAAGTTAATAGAAAGATTTTGTCTCAAAATAATAGCCTTTAAGAACAGTTGCATTTTAAACAGGATTTTACCCAATGAACAATTGCCTCAATCTATGATAGGACCCTATGTTGATTCTACACAACTAATTTCTGGTCATTTCCCTGAATTACTAAGAATAACTTTGCATTTAAAAAACCTTTCTGTAAATATGTATAATAGTAATATTTTGACTGTATATAAATTAGAATATAACATAATAAATACATGTATAGAGGTGATACCCAATAAGGCTAAGAATCAGAACCAATTAATGGAACATTTAGAAACATTTCCTGGTAATTACAGAATATATACCGATGGCTCTAAAACCACAAACACTGTTACCTCTGCATTTTATGACCCACAGGAAAAGATTACTAAATGTTTCAAAATAGATAAGAATTGTAGTATATTCACTGCAGAATGTTATGCACTTTATAGTGCCCTCAAGTATGTAAATAATATAGATAAATGTGAATTTATAATAGTATCAGACTCGTATAGTGCCATAGTAGCTATATCCAACAATAACCTTAAACACAATGTTAATTATTTGGTGTATTATATAAAGAATGAGGTTCTGAAGTTAAGGTCAATCGGAAAAAGAATAAAGTTCATGTGGGTACCTGCACATCAAGGCATCACGGGGAACGAAGTGGCTGACGTCGCAGCTCGAAGTATCCCCGATGCAGATCACACTGAATCTGTAAAAGTACCATACACAGATTACCACATACATATTAACCAATTCCAAAGACGTATGTGGGAGACATGCTGGAACACCATAAGCCAAGAAAAGGGCAGGTGGTACCGTGGGATACAAAAGACTATGCCCGCCGATCCGTGGTACCATCAAAACGAACACATATTGGATAACAGAAACTTTATAACTATAATAAACAGAATGAGATTTGGACATTGCCGCACACCAACTCACCTTAGGAAACTGAACATAGTACAAAGCGCCGTCGGCCCACATTGTACAACGGGAGATGAAGGAAGCCTTGAACACATCATAATGCAGTGCCCACGATTCGGCATCGACAGGCTCGTTCTAGTCGATGAACTTCAATCCGTTATCGAACTAAATGAAGAAGTTAGCACAAGCCTCCAAAATCTATTATCAAACCCCAAATATTTCAAGCCTCTTTATAATTTTGTGGCACGAACAGTGAGCTCCTTGTAAATACATTGTGTAAATATGTTTCAAAAGTGTAAATAGAACAGTGAAGTGAACTGTGTGTGAACGTGATTAAACAATAACAAAATATAAATGGACGTAGTTATGCTACAACGTTCCAATCCACAAGGTGGTCAAAATCGAGTTTTCATGCTCAAGCTACGTATTTAGGACCGTTCTATCTACTGCTGAAGACACTGACACTCTTACCATAGTAATTATTGAAATAATTAAGCCGCCCAAACGATAAAACGTCCCAAAAGACCTAATTATATCCTTAAAATGTATCAATTCATTTGGATCATATTATTTAATTCGTTTTGGAAAAAACAATGGTCCAGTCAACTTGGAACGTTTAGAAAAAATTTATATTATGAAAATATCTATTTCTAAAAAACGTTCCAAGTACTTTGTAATGTTGAAAAGAAATTATAATGGTAAAAATAAACGATTCAAAACGTATGTACTAGTAGGAACATACATTTATCTAGTCATGAAACGATCCATCACTTTTGTATTTCTTATAATATAAGGTCTTGTTAAAAATAAATAAAACGTATTATTTATTTTGCTAGGTAACAAACTGAAACTTGAAGGCAGCTAAAGTAATTAGATTTCTTAAAATTGGTCGTAATGATTTTTTTTTTTGTAATAGGTGGCAGAAGAACAAACGGATCACCGAGGATTGGGCTCCTGATCGTAAGCGATGGCCGCCGCCCATAGACACATGCAACACAAATAGAGTAATGACAAAAGTTTGATTTTGTATGGTTAAAAAAGAAATTATATTAGCTTAAACTATGACATACGGTACTTAATAAAGAACTTAGACACTGACCTGCAAAATTTGAAAATTAACAATGGTACTACATTATGCTCATAGTGCTCTCAGAAAAAAAATAATACCTACTAGGTATCATTGGTTCAAAAGTATGTAGCTGTAATAAACTTTTTTTTTGCTGTTTACAATACTTAAAATATAAAATGTCTTATAAGTTTGGAACGTTATCACTAAAATAATTGTAGTGCAAAGAAGTGTTCTCAGAAATTATATTACAAAATTTTTAAAGGTGATACGCGGAGAAAAGTCCTAGAAACTTTAAATTTGGGAAGGGGGTGCCTTTAATAGTAGAAGTGAGTTAAGAAGGTGACTAGGAATGCACCCACAGCCGAAACTACTGACCCTAGAAACCTTAAATTTGGGAAGGGGGTGCCTTTAATAGTAAAAGTGAGTTAAGAAGTTGACTCGAAATGCACCCGCAGCCCAAACTACTGAACCTAGAAACTTCAAATTTTGGAAGGGGGTGCCTTTAATAGTAAAAGTGAGTTAAGAAGATGACTCGAAATGCACCCGCAGCCCAAACTACTGAACCTAGAAACTTTAAATTTGGGAAGGGGGTGCCTTTAATAGTAAAAGTGAGTTAAGAAGGTGACTAGGAATGCACCCACAGCCTAAACTATTGACCCTAGAAACTTTAAATTTGGGAAAGGGGTGCCTTTAATAGTAAAAGTGAGTTAAGAAGGTGACTTGCAATGCACCCACAGCCCAAACTATTGACCCTAGAAACTTTAAATTTGGGAAGGGGGTGCCTTTAATAGTTAAAGTGAGTTAAGAAGGTGACTAGGAATGCACCCACAGCCCAAACTACTGACCCTAGAATCTTTAAATTTGGGATGGGGGTGCCTTTAATAGTAAAAGTGAGTTAAGAAGGTGATTAGAAATGCACCCGCAGCCCAAACTACTGAACCTAGAAACTTCAAATTTTGGAAGGGGGTGCCTTTAATAGTAAAAGTGAGATAAGAAGATGACTCGAAATGCACCCGCAGCCCAAACTACTGAACCTAGAAACTTTAAATTTGGGAAGGGGGTGCCTTTCATAGTAAAAGTGAGTTAAGAAGGTGACTAGGAATGCACCCACAGCCTAAACTATTGACCCTAGAAACTTTAAATTTGGGAAAGGGGTGCCTTTAATAGTAAAAGTGAGTTAAGAAGGTGACTTGCAATGCACCCACAGCCCAAACTATTGACCCTAGAAACTTTAAATTTGGGAAGGGGGTGCCTTTAATAGTAAAAGTGAGTTAAGAAGGTGACTAGGAATGCACCCACAGCCCAAACTACTGACCCTAGAAACTTTAAATTTGGGATGGGGGTGCCTTTAATAGTAAAAGTGAGTTAAGAAGGTGATTAGAAATGCACCCGCAGCCCAAACTACTGAACCTAGAAACTTTAAATTTGGGAAGGGGGTGCCTTTAATCGTAAAAGTGAATTAAGAAGGTGACTAGGAATGCACCCACAGCCTACACCATTGACCCTAGAAACTTTAAATTTGGAAATGGGTTGCCTTTAATAGTAAAAGTGAGTTAAGAAGGTGACTAGGAATGCACCCACAGCCCAAACTACTGACCTAGAAACTTTAAATTTGTGAAGGGGGTGCCTTTAATAGTAAAAGTGAGTTAAGAAGGTGACTAGGAATGCACCCACAGCCCAAACTACTGACCCTAGAAACTTTAAATTTGGGAAGGGGGTGCCTTTAATAGTAAAAGTGAGTTAAGAAGGTGACTAGGAATGCACCCACAGCCCAAACTACTGACCCTAGAAACTTTAAATTTGGGAAGTGGGTGCCTTTAATAGTAAAAGTGAGTTAAGAAGGTGACTAGGAATACACCCACAGCCCAAACTACTGACCCTAGAAACTTTAAATTTGGGAAGGGGGTGCCTTTAATAGTAAAAGTGAGTTCGGAAGGGATTTTTGAATTCAATCCTTAAGGGGGTAAAAGAGGGTTAAAAGTTTGTATGAAAGTCTGCCATCTTTGATGTTAGAAATGTGAAAATTTGTCTACTGACTAATAATTTGAAATAAAGGGTAACTAGATATTAAAAAAAAACTGTAAAAGGAAACGTATCGAGTATTGACAGATCTAATCTTAAACAGCTGTGGCCTAAACCCATTGCTCCAGCTAAATTGGCTGACTTACGATCTATTTATAAATTGATTCAGCAAATTCTTTGCAATTTATAAAAACTTAAAAGCATCTGACGAAGCTATTGATGATGTTGACGGTTATGGGAAGGAACTGGAGTTCGACCAAGATGCTGAATGATTTTCTAAATAAATATTTTTCAAATAATTAATAATATTGTTTTATTGTCTTATATGTATTTACTTTTGATAAAATATATATAAACTACTCAAATATAGTAACTTTTACACTTTGGAACGTTATCTCAGATTAATTTAAATCCCACTTTCATATAAAATGCCTTTTTGTTAAAACGTTCCATGTACATTTTTTTTAAATTTGTATGGGTAATATTATTTTTTATCAATAAAAGGTATATAATAAAATAATATTTATATATTTCGTATAGATGATACACACTGCTCGGTTCTACATGCTACCATAAAAAAGTGTACCACAAAAACACAAAAACGCGATTTTCTCAGTTCGACCTTCGTGTGGATTGGAACGTTGTAGCATAACTACGTCCAAATGTGACTGTGACTCAAGCTGGAAAAGTGACATTTACAATTGTAGAAGTTTGAAAAATAACAAAACGTTAGGCTCAAAAGGGCTAGAACCCAGAGCCGTAAAAACATATTAACAAAAAAAAAAAAAAAAACTAGCATCGCGCGCGGCATCGTCCGAAGTGCGATTTTACGCTTTACAAAATGTACCTACCGCTAATTTCCAAAACTTTTCAACTAAAAAATTCAACTATAAAGTAATAAAATTTTAAGAAATACCTACTTTATTGTTACAAATGGTTGATCAATAATAGTGCATACATAATTATTTCCAATAACTTAATTATAATATATTTCTAAGGAATGATAAACCATTTGCTGTAACGGAACGTAATCAAATTTTTTGTGATAACTAGTGTTGCGTATACATCAATCCATTCAACGCTAAAATAAATAAATATCGATATTCATAGCCTTGGTTTGGTAGGTGCATTGTTGAAGAAATTGAAATACAAACATGGACATCCAAAGAGTAAAGTAATTGGACATCTGCAGTTCGCGCGAAACGTAACAGCCACGCGCTATCCGTACTTATCTGATAATATATAATATGTAGTACAACGGGAAGGTCCAATACAGCAGACTTGGATGGAACTCTGCATCAGCTACTCTCGGCTCCGTTCGGGTTCCGGGACAAAAGTATACGTACAAGTACAACCAATTATTTTTTTAGTTTTAGTGAAATTACTGTACTTAGAGTCGTATGTTGCTACGAATTTTCTATGAGCGAACGGTTTTTTTGAGTGATATTGAATCAAGTTCGTCAGGGTACAAAGTTAGGAACTCATCTGTGCAATGTGTTGTTTACGTCGCGTAGTGTTAATCAAGCGTCAGTGGTTTAAATATTCTAATGTTATGTGATGAGTTTAGCGGATAAAGTCCAATGTGGATTGATAAATAGTGACTCCATTGGTAATGTTTTGGCCTTAAAGTTATGGGAACTCGTGATAAACACTTGGAATTAAGAGTCAAATGTAACTCTTGTGGTCATTGATTGAATTAAGTATAAAAAGTTAAGCTTGGTAAGTACATACCTACCAAATTAACTTACTTTTCTTGCTACTTTTAACTTCTACTACCTATGATAATAATATTTATAAAAAGTGATAGTCTGTATTTTAAAATCTAATAGTATTTTTCCAATAAAATGTATGCTATGTGTACGGGACGCGCACGTGGACACGGCAGGATGTATCAGTGTACGAGACCCGTACGGGGTGCTGGGTTGGAGGTAAACACTGGATCTGGACTATAACTGCGTTTATTCACTAAAACTATGGCAGCGAGGTTCCGGGTGAAGAAGGTGACGATGACGGTGACGGTGACTCGACGATGGGCTGGACGAAGTGGACTGTAAACACGTAGACTCGCAGAGCCACGAAGCGGAGCTATGGATTGACGCGGAGTACGGGCAAACTACTATGGCGACGACGGACGGAGGTACGGTGACACGGTGCAAACAGAGAGAACGGAGACTATTGTGTTCACTAAAAAAAAAAAAAAAAAAAAAAAAAAAAAAAAAATGGCGCTGCTGTAGGGCTTCTGAGTCGGCTTCG